>DWMZ01000890.1:0-18797 GCA_018249855.1 Eueides tales michaeli
AAAATATAAACGTCGAGCTTTTTTGGTTAAGAAATCCGATATGAATATAGGTTTAGGCGGTCCATGAATATTAAGGTTTAAGGTATTAAGTGTTGGTTTATGCTGTAATTTTTGTGATTTATTGTAGGCAATCACATGTTTAATAAAAGATGATTTTCTTGCCGTCGTTGTGAAGTCCACTATGATTGAGTTATTTTTTGAATTAAGACGGTAAATATCTCTTATCTCAAGGTTTTCGTGGTACGCAGGCTGCTTCACTACTGAACTCACCTTGCCTATAAGTTCTATAAGATTATCTTTGTTCTCTCTCTCGGGTTTCGGAATATTTCTAATCTCAAGTGTTGAAGATCGAAAGTTTCTTTCTTGAGCCTCTAATTTACTTTCGAGTTCTTTTATTATATTCAATAATTTCAACATTGAACAAAAGATCGACACATGGGCACGTGTGTACATGGCTGTAAATTCGACGGCTGTGGGGATGTTTCAAATATGAAACATCCCCACAGCCGTCGAATTTATAAATAAAGAAATCTTATTTTATTAACTTTTCATTTTTGTAAGCAGGCAAAAAGAAACTTTGTTTACTTTTACTAAAACAAATGTATAATTCGATGACTAATTTGATGATACATCCATTTTTGATGTCTAACAATTTAAAAACATGCTTCCACAGAAAGTTAATTTTTGATTTTCAATCGTTCCAAAAAAAATTATTCTACAGCAGAAATTGTGAAGGTGTGTAAATTCCGCTATTTTTTATACAAAAAATTTGTTACCAGGTCCTGCCATCCTGCAAAATGCAAAAGATTCATGAAGAAACTTTATTTTATACTAATAGCATCATATCCACTCACCGGCAGTGCCCTTGTACAACGTATGACGTCATAAAACACTAGTACCACTACACTTCCCATATAAAAATGCCGTACGTAGTATAGTAATGTAACATTATATAAATCGTTTATGGTATGAAGAAAAATATTTACTTTTCCTCGGTTTTCTTAAAAAAATATGATATATAGAGTGATTTTAGTTATGTACTACGTTTTTGTTTAAGTTGGACTGCATTTACATGTTTAGACACGTAGGTTTGTTTTAATGTTATATGTTGAGTAAATTCAAACATATATGTTGAGAAATTACTCAAACTCGGCCGAAAGTGAGCAACGAAGGTTCCCAAGTTCCCAATTAGGCAGAACTATGAGCATTATTCTGCCATGTGAAGGATACCGCGTGAAACTGATATTTTTCTTAAAGACTGTTTACAAATTTAACAATGTACTTTTAAAATATCAAACATATAGCGAAAGTCCTTTTACATACTCTGACTGCGACTGCCAGCAATATTATGGAAAAGTGCAAATACGTCATTATTGTTCCAAATTTTTAATATATGAAGATGTACACCATAAGTTGCGTAGCAATGTTTCGTATAGATTTTGTCAAGAACTTTAAGCTGAAACGGTGGCTTTCACCGCCATGGATATGTTATTTATGTGTCTAGACAATACTGAAGAAAGTTGTAGATTTTGGTATTATACGGAAAGCTAATATTGTTTACTGTTTCCAGTTTTAATAACTTGGGTAAAGAAAGAATGGTTAATATAGTATACGTTTTATGCTGGTGATTATAATGGATTCTATGGAAGGCATGTTAAATCAATTACTTTGTAACGAAAAAAATTTAAAAGGAAAAAATATGATGCATTTTTTTGTGATACTATGTGATACTATATATTTTGGCCTTATTTTAAATATATAGCTGTATTTAATCCATTGTATTGTACATGCCATTAAAAGACGTAAAAGGCGTAAACAGTAAACATCATTTTCCTTATATCCAAAAAGAATTTGACCATTAATGTTGCCATGCATGAAAAACATGAAAAAGGTAGAATTATAAACTTATTCGTGTCACACTCGGAAAAATTCAGCTCAATTTTAGTGTGCAAACGCTATCTGTGCTTACTTACTTCAAATGTAAAAACTTTTTAGAATAAAATGTGAATATGACACGGACACTGACCGAAGAAAGAAAAAACATTCCACTTGAAAACGGCACATCAGAATTTACGCAAAACAATCGCTCACTTTTTGTTTTCCCGAATAGACAAAGGGGGTTTACTTACTGTAAGGTGTGTCTTCGCGACACACTTTATAGCTCCACCAAGTTAAATTGATATTTTACAATGTTCTAACGTAGACTGTAAGATGTACTCTCCCAGGGGTCCCCATAAAGTGGACAGTTTACACATGTCTCGGATATAAAATACGGGACTGTTTTCAAAAGGAATGCGGCGTGTCATGTATCCGTCTGCAGTTGTCAGCTAAGTCCTTTTGATCGTCGAGGCTCTTTTTTCTCGTTTATCTCCGTGTTTGATTGCTACGATTTTTCTAGAAGTAGCAATGCTTTTTGAGATCATAATTTTATGTTGCTTTGAGATGGATTTCGTATCGTGTTTTTTAAATTGCTTTTTTTTGAAGCCACCCTGGCGCAATAGAATATTTTTTTACTTCTGAATGTTAACGCGATGGTTTATGATTAAACTTCAGTCGGGGGAAATGATTACATTTTAAGTATTTTTTTTAATTTCGACTCAAAACTCAATACCTCGACAATTGAGCACAAAATAGGATTTTTTCTGCCTACTTTACTATTTCTTTACAGGAAAATGTGACAACGCTGATTTGGTCTATTTTTGAAGAATATTTTTTGTCAATAGTCTTGATGGATTGATTTGGGGCAGGATTTTGTACATTTATGTGTAATTTAAAAAAAAATAACAGATATCACTTTAAATTTCTACCAAACCAATCAACCCTAACAAAAAAGTGCGAAATAAATAATACTTTTCAATTTTTTAATTTTTTCCTCACCACCAAAGAAATAAAATTAAAATTTGTCCCGACTAAGACCCCTAACCCCCAATGAACTATTGGATTAGTTTTATTTTTCTTTTTGGCACTAAGCAGTCGGTTCTTTTCTTTTTCTTTGTAGTTATTTTTATGTAAAATGGTGAATGGCAATTTATAATTGACAATTAAAATTTTTAATATCGCTTACAATAAAATGAAACGCAAATTCAGAAATTTTCAATAATTTAACTGACAGGTTAACATTTCATGTCAATTATATAAAATTTAATCATTATTTCAAAAAGTTAAAAATATTTTACTTTATATTGAAATTATGAAAACAATAATTTTAATTTTGTATGAATAAACTATAGAGGCCTACCTAGGCACAGGGGCACAAGTGTGCGAACGTCGCTCTGGTCACAAGGCAAAGCGCAGCGTTGAGTTCCACGACAACACGCAATATATGATGTACGGCGGAAAGTGGAGAGCGGAACGGAGTGTTTTAATACTACGTACCCAAGTTTCTTCTGCCTATCCTGCCATATGCGAGATATCGTATGAAGGTAGTAGAAACAAAAATCTGAATATCCTAAATTGCTTTTAATATAGCGTTATTTATGAAATTATTATTTATATAACTATAATCATTATATACTCTATTTACTATTTATGACCCGATTTTTTTAATATTTCATGTGTATCATTTCGTCAAGTTTATAATCAGACGTCAAGTGTAATACGCCACGATAGTTTCAACATTTTGAATCTAGTATTTTTTTTTTGCACAAGCCATATTATATTTCCCTAACCTTACATTCAAAGTATCCACTGTAAAAGCGTCACAAAATATAGCTTTGAAAAACTTGTCAAAAGAAAAAAGATATATGTAAAATTTGAAATTTCGTTCGTATTTCAACTTCAGCATTACTCAGTTTTAAAAGTAAGGAAAGTGAATATAGTTCCTTCTACTAAAAGAAAATCGCACCCACAACCGCCATGTTTAACGTCAGACGCCACGCAATGGTGGACTAAATATTGTAAAGAAAATCTATCTATAATTGTCATAATATGTTATTAAATTGTAGGCTATTGTGGTCCAGGTGCACAAGCATGTGAGGAATCCACTCGAGGAAATGAAGTATTCAATATGTTAAAACTAACATATTAACACTCAACGATGCGCTGCAAAAGAGCAGCGTTGAGTTACGCCATGCAAAAAGCAACGCAAATTTGGCCGAAAATAGGGGATGGAAGTGTCTTAATACGAACGGAATCTCTTTACACTAGGTTCCCAAGTTTCTTCGGTGACCCTGCTATGTGCGGAATATACTGTTAAAGTAAAAAAGAAATATGTCTTAAAATTAAAAGATAAGGGCTTTCATATCAATGTTTTATAAATGTAGATGAAGATAAAATATATATTATATTATTTCAATCTTACGCCTTGCCGCATATATTTTGTGTTAAATCTCTTTTACTCGCTTTATATAATTTTCGAGACATTCTAAACGAGGTAATGAGAATAATTCTTTTACCCGGGCGAAAACATTTATGAATGTATAATAAAAATCCCCATTATAAGCATTTTTATTTTTTTCTTTTGGTTTTCTGTTTTGTGTATCGTCTTGTTATTAGTTATTTTATTTATTCAATAAATAAAATTTATGCATTTTACTATATCTGCTGTTTGAATGTCATAATTATAAGCCAAATCTGAAGCTTAACAATTTTAATACGTACGAAGGATTCGGAACGCGTGTTGCGTTAAGTTCCGAAACGCAGAACGTTTATTTGCAATATTTGATTTTAAATAAGCAGATTTGCCTTAGCACTTGTAGTTACTTATTTCCATTAGTATAATAGGACATATATAATTCTAAAATAATACAATAATCTAAGCTAATAATATCAGAAAAAAAATTCTTTCAACTTCCTATACATGACAGGGTAAGCAGAGGGAACTTGGGAACCTAGTGTAGTTTCTTTCCGTTTCCCTCTTTGCACTGAATTTGAGGCATTGCATGTTGAGTTGCAGAGGAAATGAAATATTGTTATTTTTTATTTAATTGTGTCCCTGTGGCAGGTCTCTAAACGAACTAACTTTTTCATATACATTTTTTTTCCAAAGTTAAAGCACGACTCTGACAACCCTACGCAATGTCCGGTATTTAGACGTAACGTTCGAATAAATACGATCTCGTATTATTTTCCTTCGTAATTTAGCCGTGTCCATTCGTTTAGGTTATGGCTGGTCTTGTTCTGTAAATTATTCTTTTATTGCGATATATTAGAATTTATAGCAACGATCTCAGTGACGTGGGATGAATATTGTACTTAAATGTAATATATATTTTTTCGTTATTTCAAGATAGAAGTTACGATGGTCGTAGATTCAATTCTCACTCATGGAAGAAATTATTTATTTTGTTAGTTTTGTCTCACTCTTGTTATAAGTAAAAGTATTGAAAACATGCAATGTCTCGAAAGAGCGAACTCAGAACCAAATCGAAATGCACCATATAGCCTTCAATCATTAACTATTTTATCTTTTTCATTCCACCCTGACCCTAATTTTTGTTAAAGTTTAAAAGTTTTCCCAAAATTAATTAAAAAAATAGCACCGCTGTATTTTATATATAGCAGGGTAGCCAAAGGCCTAAGCTACATGCGGAACCTGGAAACTTAGTGTTAAACCACTTCTTTTCCATAAAGACATTTTCGTAACCACATTTCTCCGATGTTGTTTGGGCAAATTCAATGCCACGCTTTGTACCAGAGTGAGGAAAATAAAAATGTTAAATATTTCATTTCCTTGAGAAGTAATCGAACCAGTTAAGACACTAGGTTCCCAAGAGTCCTCTGCCTACCCTGCAATATAAAGGATTACATGAAACTGAAAGAATGAAAGAAAAAAAAGGGATAATACATTATAAAAGTATACTTCCGATAATTAAATACACTAAAATATACTTTGACTAAATGAACTCCCCGAATGGGAATCGAGCCCACACTCATCTCTTACAGTCAAACAGTATCGCGTTACGCCACGATAGAACACTTAATATAATATTATTAAAAATATATGCCATATAAAAAGACGAGGTTGGCTAGTCTATAAAGAAATAAGTTTTTACATGGTTAAATTCAATTTTCTTAATACAGCAATAAATATAATGCTTTGGAAATTAAAAGCCTTATGAACATTACCTTTGAACTTTTTAACTTCTCTTTGCATAGGCCAATTTTAATTAAAGCTTTTAAAATGATCTCTAATTTATTTAAATTAAAAACAAAATATTACATAGATATATATATATATATATATATATATATATATATATATATATATATATATATATATATATATATATATATATATATATATATATATATATATATATAAAGGTACATAATACATAAATCTACTCCATAGAGTCACCATTGTTAATTCCACACACGACGATTCCGCAGATTTTGCAGTTTAAATATTTTCAACTCAACCACTTCGACTTTTTAAAAAAACAACCATTTAAAACTAGATAAAAACTGGTTAAAAATCAGAAATCGGTTTTCATTCTTCGTTATATTCGTTCGTTTTTAATCTTAAATCTTGGCATGTCAATACTCATGGACCATATTCGACTTAATATAGTCGAATATGGTCCATGAGTATTGACAGACACTTTAAATTATTACAAACACTGTTTTTTTTTTTTATGGAAAAGACACGGCTAACGAGCATGCGGGTCACCTGATGGTACGTGATCACCGCCGCCCACGGCCCCGTCTAGCACCAGAGGAGCTACAGGAGCGTTGCCGATCTGTAAGGTGGATGGGCACCGGAGCCCGGCATTACCCAATGCGAAACGCCGTGGCCAAAGCCACTACTTAACGCCGGTTTTAAATGCCGGGGGTGGTAACAATCTGGTCGAATCAGTCCATGCGTGTTGCCATTGCTGACAACGTCACTCTTCCACTCGTACTTTAGTCGCCTCTTACGACACCATCAGTATCAGGGTGATCCTATTCTAAGCCGGAATCACACGGCAAAATAATTACTAGTGTCTTACTGTTTAAAACTGGTGGTTTGATCCCCTCGGTGATACAACAGGTAGTGGAATGCAGTAACAGTGGTTCTTTACTCTACTGTACTTTCCGAAAGAAGCTACTTTATAATAAAATGAAATTCGACATTTCCTTATTTTATTCATTTGAATTACGCAAAGCAGGTTCATCAGAAGATACGCAAAGCAGGTTCATCAGAAGAAAAACTAATAAATTCAACTTGGTAGGCTTAAACTTATTTTATTTATTGTGCTTTACTATTACTATTATGTGTAAATTTAAATATAATCTTTTTCGGACAAACATACGGATTTTTTTAGCTTCACGCTGTATCCCGCACATATGTAGCTTAGACAAAAGGAACCCGAGAATCTAGTGTGCTGGGACTGCCTGAATTTCTAGACATTGTGAATTCAATGGCGGAACTCAACTCCGCGCCGTGGGAGTCGGATCCTCTGCCATTGTGCATATAATCAGACCTCATGCCACTGTCTTTTTATGGCATTTGAGATTGGTGAACACAACTTTAAGGTTGTAGCAAATATTTGTATTTCGGACGCGCTACGTATTTACGTACACGGGAATTGAATTTTTGAGAGTGCGATTTATTCGGTTTATTCGGAAGGGGTTTATTCGTTTTTGCGTCTGTTGGTTTTACTCGATTAAACGTACGGATCAAACAGATCGATTTCATTACATATTTATTATATATCTACTTGGTTTACGTCAGTTTTTTTTAATTCAGAAAAAAATGAGACTAGTGTGAATTTATAGTTTAATTTTGTTTGATTTGTTTAGGTTTTTTCTATTAATTGAGATATGTTTGAGGACTGTCGTGGCCCAGGAGTTCAAACTTGTAGTTAACTGTAAACGCGACTGGTCTTGAAGTCGATGGATCGATCACTCCGTTGCGTAAGCAGGGTAAGCAGAGGGATCTATGAACCTTGTGTTCAGACACTTCTGAACACTGGTTCCTAGTTCCCTATAGTTAGCCTGCAATGTGCGGGATACTGTATGTAGCGGCAGATAAAATAATTATGCAAATAACTCTTAAATTACACACATAATTTACTGTTCTTTTTCTTTTATTTACATCACAAAAATAATTTAATTTTGTAATGAAGCATCATTCAAATATGCATATTTACATTACCAACAAAAGAGCATGAGTAAATATGTTAAATTTATTGGAATCAATCAGTTCATCGAAAATTATTATATGTAGTAACAGTATGCTAGTATCGAATGAACAAAGACATCTTTAACACTGATTTAGTTCGTTCATATAAGAAAAACTAATAAATTCAACTTGGTAGGCTTAAACTTATTTTATTTATTGTGCTTTACTATTACTATTATGTGTAAATTTAAATATAATCTTTTTCGGACAAACATACGGATTTTTTTAGCTTCACGCTGTATCCCGCACATATGTAGCTTAGACAAAAGGAACCCGAGAATCTAGTGTAAAGCCTTTCCGAATTCTTAAAACATTATTTTGAATGAATGAGACTATTTAGGATCGTAAATATTTAGAAATAAAAGATAAATATAAGTCCTCTAATATATAGTAAATTAAAGTCATCGAAATCAAACTACTTATTAAGAAAAAATTAAGTTGAAATTTAAAAAATACATATATTCGTTGAATTCAGATCCTCCTTTGTTCGTCAGTTAATAATTATAAATCGTACATTTTATATTGATTGAAGTTAAATAAATTGTAAATAGTAATAATATTTTTTTAGTATAGTATAATGCCTTAATGGCATATTGTACGTCAGCCATAAATACTCATTTAGCGTCTAATGTGGAGAGAGTGATTTGACTGTTAAAGCTTTTTTTTTATGGAAAGACACGGCAAACGAGCGTACGGGTCACGTGATGGTAAGTGATCACCGCCGCCCCCGGCCCCGTGTAACACCAAAAGAGTTACAGGAGCGTTGCCGGTCTTTAAGATGGATGGGCCGGGGCCCGGCATTACCCAATGCAAAACGCAATGGCCGAAGCCACTACTTAACGCCGGTTTTAAATGCCGGGGGTGGTAATAATCCGGTCGAGTCTGCCCATGCGTGTTGCCATTGCTGACAACGTGACTCTCCCACACGTACTTTAGTCGCTTCTTACGACACCACAAGTACCAGGGTGATCCTATTCTAAGCCGGAATCACACGGCAAAACGGCGGCTTGATATGGCGATGGTAATTAAAATATTATAATATTGTGTTTTATTTTTATAGGTCCATACAGTATCCTGGAACAGATCTTATTATAGCAGTTATGGATAACCTAGTCCTAAATTAGATTTATTCCGTTTCATTTTCAAAATATTGCGTGTTGATTGGCCGAAGTCACCATTGAATTCTATCACTCCTTCGAGTAGGAAACGCACCCATAACCAATCGTAGGAAAAAAAACCCAGCGTTGAGGCTACTATTAAAGACGAAATGTGTCGAAAATAGGAGAGTAAGTTTTTTAGCTTCGCGCTGTATCCCGCACGAGGCAGGTTAGGCAGAGGGAACCCGGGAATCTAGTGTTAAGACACTTCGTTCCACTTCCATTCCCCACTTTCCGCCGAATTTGAGGCATTGCGTGTTGAGTGGCGGAACTCAACGCCGCGATTTGCCTTATTATCAGAGCTAATAGAGAGAAATTGAAAATATTAAATATTTCATTTCCTCGAGTGAGGATCGAACCCAGCACCTGTCGGTTACAATCACACGCTAGTGCCGCTGCGCCATGACAGGCCTCACTAACGCCTAACTAACTAACTGTCACTAACAATATCATCATAAATAATAAATGAAAACAAAGAATTAAAAATAAGCAAGAAATATTTACTCATTAAGTTAATTCATAGGCATTTCAGGCGATTTCGTTTTTGGTTAAAGTACTTTTGTCTTGTAAAAACTTTCTGGAAGCATAAATTTTGTACGCTCCCTTTTTTTGTTATTTATGAGACTATCTCAGAATCAGAGTGTTAGTTTTAAATTAACAACCGAGTCCCTGAGAGGAGTTTACCTCGTAGCTGCCATCAACGCGGCCCCTTTTATTTATTGTAAAACATTTTAATTCAATAAAAACAAGTATTAAAAGAATTTAAAATGTTTATTGCTAAAGTTATTTTGCCTATATAAGATATATATATATATATATATATATATATATATATATATATATGAGAATTTTAAAGTAGCTTCATGAGAACGTACTGCTTAGTGATCAGAGTACTTTGACGGTTTCAAGGAGGTGCGGGATCATAATATTTTCAAATTCTATAATTTTTCTAAGAATATATTCAAGTTCTCTGTTTACAAACCAAAAGATGAAATATTTATTGTATTTAAAGGGAATGTATAAAAATATTAAACATTACTCTCAGCAAGTCATTGAAAGTATAGAAATATCTGTGTACAATAAAAAATAAAATAATAACTTAAAATTCAATTCGCTAAATTTAAGCCTATACTAGACTTAGGTCTACTAATTAATTTCGCTTACCTGAATATTTAATATATTCAGGTAGATGAAATTAATAAATTTGTTTTTAATATGAAATACCCTTATTGTCTTATTATAGTAAACATAATTAAAACTATAGAATTAATTAAATTAGGTTAAAATTAACAAAGGATCTTCTTGTTATTACCTTAGTCTTTCATATTATTAATATTACTGTGCTTAGTACATATAGTTTTGTAGAAGTTTTGGTATATATTCTCTATTGAATAAATTTAGAAAATTAATTTCAGTTATATATTATAATTGTATTTGAGTTTCTTAACACTAGGTTATTAAGTTCCCCGTGCTTCACACGCGGGATGCAGTGTGAAGGTGTAAACAAAAATATTTTTATTTATTGTTAAGATCGGTTTTGGAAATGCTTTATGTTTTCATTTCTCGTTCTAGTAATGAGGCAAAGCATAAATTTGAGTTTCACTACCCAACAGACAATGCCTCCAGGTATTTCGGCCTCAGCCTCAGAAAATGAGTATCGAAATCGTCTTAATGGAAACGGAGTGTCTTAACACTAGTTCGTATTGCTGTAAAGCTAAAAAAAAATATCTTACGTTATTAATTTTTGGTTTTTGTATGAAGGCAAAAAGAAACTATGTTTACTTATAACTAAAACATTATATATTTGACGGCTAATTTGATGATACATCCAATTATAATTTCAAATAATTTAAAAATATCCTTCGACAGATAGTTCTAAATAAAATAAATCTACAACAGAAATTGCTAAGGTGTGTAAACTCAGCTACATTTATATACAGAAAGACTTGTTACCAGATCCTGCCCTCCTGCAAAATGCAAAAGATTCATGAAGAAATTTTCCTTTATTTTATACTAATAGCATCATATCCACTCACCGGCAGTGCCCTTGTACAACGTATGACGTCATAAAACACTAGTACCACTACACTTCCCACATAAAAATACCGTACGTAATATAGTAATGTAACATTATATAAATTGTTTATGGTATGAAGAAAAATATTTACTTTTCCTCGGTTTTCTTAAAAATTATGATATATGGAGTGGTTTTAGTAATGTATTATGTTTATGGGAAGTATGAGTTTATTTTGAGGACATTGACACGTCTAGAAATGTTGATTTGTTCTAATATTATATGTTGCCTCAAATTCGGCGGAAACCGAGACACAAAAGTTTGTTGGGAACGGAGTGTCTTAGCACTAGGTAGGAATCTAGTGCTAAGACTCTCCGTTCCCAAATTAGGAAAGTTCCCAAGTAGGCAGAGCGGACCGCTGCGGGCTGCTTTCCCTGCTATGTGAGGGATACGGCGTGAAGCTGACATTTTTCTTATAGACTCTTTACAAATTTACCAAAACAGTACAGCATCTAAAAATGGACAGACAATTAAAATTAGGTTCATTGATATCGAACGAAATAATAAAAAGTCTACACTAATATGACCAATGGTCATATTAGTGTAGACGAAAATTTCGACGGAGCTTGGTGAGGACGGATGGCTTAGTGGTCAGAGCACTTGAACGGTTTTCAAGAGGCGCAGGTTCAAATCCTGCTTCATCCAAATTTTTATACGTTTTTAAATTTAGTATTTTTGAATATATATTATTTATAATATAAATAATTGTGTATTATTTCTATGCTATGTATCAATTATAAATAATATATATTCAAAAAGTCTACACTAATATAACCAATGATTAATTCGTTTGATGCAAAATTAACGAAGTTACGCTACAAAAGAAACAACATTTTTAAATACCAAACCTATTGCGAAAGTCTTTTTACATACTCTGGTTGCGTCTGCCTGCAATATTTAGAAACGTGCAAATACGTCATTGTTGCTCCAAATTTTAGGTATATGAAGATGTACAATATCGTAGCAATGTTTCATATAGATTTTGTCAAGAACTTTAAGCTGAAATAGTGGCTTTCACCGCTATGGGTATCGTAGACATGTAATTAATGAGTCTAGAGAAGGTGGTACATTTTGGTGTAATACGGAAATTAGCTAACATTAGTTACTGTTTCCAGTTTTAATAACTATGAAAAAGAAATTAGAAAAGAAAAGAAACTATATTAACGTATTATGCTGATGATAAAAATTTTACTTTGGGAGGTGTAGAAAATCTTGTATTAAGTTTTTACTTTGTAACGAAATAAAGGTAAAAAATTATTTCTCTATATGTATATGATTCAATAATGTATCTTTTTTGATATGACATTTTTATTTGGCTTTAATTTAAAGAGATAGCCTTACTATTATTAAAATTATTAATCCAATATATTGTACATACCATTGAAAGAATCAAAAGCGCTTAAAAGAGCATCAACAGTAAAAAGAATGGAACAAACCGTTAATGTGGCACGAAAAACATGAAAAAGGCACAATTATAAACTTATTCGTGTCACACTCGGAAAAATTCAGTTAAATTTTAGTGTGCAAACGCTATCTGCGCTTACCTACTTCAAATGCAAAAACTTTTTAGAATAAAATGTGAATATAACACGGACACTGGCTGAAGAAAGAAAAAAACATTGCACTTGAAAACGACACATCAGAATTCACGTGAAACAATCGCTCACTTTTTGTTTTCTCGAATAGACAAAGGGGGTTTACTTACTGTAGGGTGTGTCTTGGTAACACGCTTTGTAGCTTCACCAAGTTAAGTTGATATTTCACAATGTTCTAACGTAGACTGTGAGATGTACTCTCCCAGGGTCTCCATAAAGTGGACACTTTACACATGTCTCGGATATAAAATACGGGACTGTTTTCAAAAGGAGTGCGGCGTGTCATGTATCCATCTGCAGTTTTCAGCTAAGACCTTTTGATCGTTGAGGCTCTTTTTCCTCTTTTGTCTCCGTGTTAGATTGCTACGATTTTTCTAGAAGTAGCAACGCTTATGCCGCTTTGAGGTGGATGCGGTCGTATTTTTCAAATTACTTTTTTTTCTTTGAAGCCGCCGTGGCGCAACGCAACGTTTTCTTACTTCTGACTGTTAACGTGATGGTTTTATTACATTTTGGTCGAGGGAACTGATTATATTTTAAATATTTTCTAATTTCGCCACTCAAAACGCAATTCCTCGACAATTGAGCAGAGAATAGGTTTTTTCTGTCTACCTTACTGTTTCTTTACAGGGAAATGTGCTAACGTTAATTTGGTCTTTTTTTGAAGAATATATTTTATTAAGAAATTTGATGGATAGATTTGGGACAGGATTTTGTACATTTAAGTGCAATATGGGAAAAAAATAACAGAGATAATTTTAAATTTCTCCCGAATCAATTGCTCCTGACAAAAAAGTGCGAAATATTTTTTTTTTTCAATTTTTTTTTCACCAATGTAATAAAATTCAATATTGTCCCGTCTGTGACCCCTAACCCTAATGAACTATTGGATTTTTTTTCTTTTTGGCACTAAGCAGTTAGCTCTTTTATTTTTCTTTATAGTTACGAGTATTTTTATGTAAAATGGTAAATGGCAATTTATTTCTTTAATAAAATTAATTAAAGTGTTATAATTTCTTTCCCAAATTTATATAATTACTTTAGTATACTTTATAAAATGTTGTAAAATTATATACTGAAAAAAGTTACTACAGAAGTAAATTTTGATTTTATTTTTAATAATAATAAATATGAGATCATTTTGATAGCTTTAATTAAAATTGGCCTATTCAAAGAGAAATTAAAAAGTTCAAAGGTGTTCATAAGGCTTTTAATTTCCAAAGCACTTTATTTATCGATGTATTAAGAAAATTGAATTTAATCATGCAAAAGCTTATTTCATTATAGACTAGCTAGCCTCGTCTATTTTATATGGCAGATTTTTTTACCATATTAACCGTTGTCTCGTGGCGCAATGCGATACCGTCTGTAAGAGATCATTATGGGTTCGATTCCCATTCGGGGAGATGATTTATTCAAGTAGCTAAATAGCTTATCAGAGAAAATCAAGTATATAGTAGAATATTTTATCGGTAGTATACTTTTATAATGTATTATTATTTATTTTTTTCTATTCTTCATTCTTTCAGCTTCATGCTGTATCATGTACATAGCAGGGTAGGCAGAGGTAACTTGGGAACCTAGTGTTAAAACATTTTGTTCATGTCCCCACTTGCTGACGAATTTGAGATATTGCTTGTTGATTGGCGGAACTCAATGATTATTTAATATATTTTATAATTCCCATATTTATATATTTTTATATTAATGTATGATAAATAATTATATTATCCAATCAAAGACACCTCTAATAACTTTTCGATATAAACATAGATACAAATATAGAATATGTCTCAATCTTATACAGTTAGTTTAATCTCATATTTATTTGAAGACAATAATGTTCATTTCAGAAAAAATAACAGTTCCGCCGTAACAAGTGAAATGTTTATTTTCTTTCCCTTATTGTACGTACTCGTACGTATAAACAATTTTATTTGGCGCTTTGGGCAGATGTAAATCAAAGGGCCGCGTTATTTGACATTATTATTGCTCCACGGACATTATTAGCAATGGCCATATATTCTCTTAGGGTTTTCATATCTGTGTTTTATATATGTACATAAAGATAAAATATATATTATATATTTTTAAAATTTTACAATATGCCGCATATACCAGGGCAAAAGCAACATAGTGTTAAATCACTCTGTTCCCCACTTACGCTCGCTTCGTTAAATTTTCGTAACGTTGCATGTTACCAGAATTCAAATTATGAAAATAATTATTTTACTAACAACTACGCCACTTCACTACTACGGCCTCAATATTATTATTTATATGAATGTATAGTGGGGATCGATTCAGGTGAACCTCAATTAGAACTCAGGAAATTGTTAGGCTCGAAATGGGGAACGAAAGTGGAACGGAGTGTCTTAACACTAGGTTCCCGGGTTTTTTCTGCCTACCCTGCCTTGTGTGGGATACAGAGTGAAGATAAAAAAAATTGTGTAGTAAAAATCTCTATTTTCGTAACCTTTTTTTTTGTTTTTCTTTTATTTATTTGTTCTTGTTTTTTTTTTGTTCTCTTAGCTAATAATATCAAAAAAAAAAGCAAATATCTTTTATTCAGCTTCCTGCAAATGGCAGGGTAGGCAGAGGGAACATGGGACCCTAGTGTTAAGGTGCTCCTGTCCGTGTTCCACTTTCCGTTGAATTTCAGACATTGCGTGTAGCCTGGAGGAAATAATATAAATATTAAAATTTTTAATGAATTTAATTTGAAAATATTTAATTTCATCGAGTGGGGATCGAACCTGTAATCTGTAACGTTTACGGTTGTGCCCCTGCGCTACGATAGGCCTCAAAAGCAAACTCACTTTATCATACTTTTTTTTTATTGAAATTAAAAGCTAGCCTCTCACAACCCTACACTAAACCCGGTATTTAGACGAAACGTTCGAATAAATACGATCGCTTATTATTATCCTTCGTAATTTAGCTCCGTGTTATGGTTTTGCTCTGTAAATTAATTTTTTATTGCTATGTATTAGAATTTATTGCAACGATCTTAGTGACGTGGGATGAATATTGTACTTGCATGTGATATATGATTTTTCGTGGTTTCAAGATAAAAGTTGCAGTGGTTGTGGGGTGGTGCGGTGTGTGAATTCAAATCGTGGGACAAATTATCTACTATTTTAGTCTTTCTCACTCTGATAATAAGATAAAGCGTGGCATTGACATTATGTAATGTCTCGAAAGAGCAAACTCAGAATCAAGACATTCAGGGCCAGATGCTGTCTCAGTGCACCATATAATGGCTTCGATCTCTATCTTTTTCATTCCACTATGAATCTAATTAATTGAAGTTCGTTAAAAATTTATAAAAAAATAGTTTTCGTCGTTTTTTTTTAATTTCACGCGGAAACTTAGTGTTAAAATACTCTTTTTTCTATAAAGTCATTTCCGTTGCCCACTTTTCTCCAAATTACATTTCCTTGATAGGGAATAGATCAGAATAACACTTAGGCTACAGTTTTATAAGTATAGATACTTAATAAACTGTAGCCTATGTACTTATTCTGATGTACAAACTATGTTACTATAAAGTTTCATTTAAATTAGTCCAGCAGTTTTTGCGTTTAAGAAGAAGACACGTACATCCTTAGAGTATTTCATATTTATGATATTAACAGGAAAGGAATACATTGCACTCTCTAAAACATAATAAACTTTTCTAACCATGTAAATTTAATGAAGATTATATATATAGATATATTGATATAATGTCTAACTAAAGATAGATATAATGTCTAACTAAATTACAATTGAACAACTTGAAAGAACTATTAAACTCGATCCCCTTGCCAATGTGCCGAATAATGAGAGTTTGTTCGCTGTCTCAACTTGGACAACGCGAGGTTTTAACTTCTCGAATCGGTTTGCAGTTACTATTTTGTGGTCTTTTTACATAGATTTATTTTTGGCTTCACACTGTATCCCACTATGGTAAGGTAGGCGGCACTTGGTCTCTTGGGAACCTAATGTTAAAACACTACTTTCCGTTCCCTATTTTTTGCCGAATTTAAAGCTTCACATGTTGCGTAGCAGCAATCAACGCCGCGCTTTACCTGATTACCAGTGAAAAAATGAAACATTAAATAAATAAATTGAAAATATTAAATATTTCATTTCCTCGACTGGGGATCGAACCCAGAACCTGTAGATTATAGTCACACGCTTGTGCCACTGCGCCACGACTAGCCTCAAGCCTATTTTTATAAAACACAATGTATTTCTTAAATTATATCGGCCGGGAGCTTCCATTTATAGTGGACGAGAAAACCATATTCATCCCGTTTGTGTAGAACATTACGTCTAGTGATTGTAAGAGTTTGATGGAGTCAAATATATATTTCAAGTTGGTCAAATTGTACGTACTTACCATAAAATTGTCATGGTGGGTCTATATCGGTGTGCAATGGGCAACAGGATTCAGGCTCCTTTTGTCTCATGAAAATGTTACTAGGACAATTATTTTATTTTTGGATAACTATTTTGAATTGTATGACTTATTTTTATATATTAACGTTATTTATATGTATAAAATTCCTACTAATATGATCTCGTGAACAATAGATGTACTCGTAGACATATTGTTCATTTTATTATTTACCAAATAGAAGCTAAAGTGATACGTATTGTGCCGAAATCTCAAGTGTCATGCTTTTCAAAAGATGTACGAAGGGAAGATGTAGTAATAGGGTGCGGAACCTTAAAAGGGACAAGAGTTCATTCAGCGAAGATTATTACAAATATAAATAATGTTTAGGCCTTTGCAGTGCAGCAACACAGCGTTAACTGTAAATATAACAGACATAGGTTCAATTTCCATCCGAGAAAATTAATTATTGTTATTTCCAAAAGATCTAATAAAGAATGGCTGTTTTGTAGCTTGTTGCCTTAATCGCTTTATTAAGGCAACAAGCTTCAAAACAACCTCTTTAAAATATATGAACCCCAAAAATATATAGAATAGGGAAAATATACTGCCATTGGATATAGTTAAAAAAACAATACTAAATCAACGGATAACTTTTGCAACTACGAACTGAAATCCAGTTACCAACACAAATTTACTAACTTAAAACTGTTAGAACACACAAAAAAAACTATACAAACATTGCAAAATTAAGACTTGCAGTTCTAAAAAAGCTGAATTCAGCAATTAAAGTATATATAAGGTGTAATTCTAGAGCGGAAGTAGGTCGGTAAGCGTTAGGTACAAAAAGGCACTAATGCTGAGGTTCTTAATGTAATGGACGTTAGAAAGTTTTAATATACGGCACACTAACAGAACAGGGTCGAACTTTGGCTCAGGGCAAACGCTCAAGTATGGACATATGGAAAGTAAGGATAACCAACATACAAATAGATTTCTTTTAATTTTATACTGTGTTCTGTACGTAGCAGAGTTGGCAAAGAGAACCTGAGAACCTAGTGTCAAGACACTACGTTCCCATTAAGACACTTCTATTCTCAACTTAGGACTAAGACTGGCCTGTCAAATAGTGAACTTCTAAATTAATTGGTTCATATCATATTACACCTCAAGTGAACTTGTAATATAAAGGGTTTAGTTTTTGTTTTTGTTCCGTCAAGGTAGTTTAAGGAGAGTAGTGGAGCACTAAAAGAGAATGTTTCTAAGTTCCTAATAAAGTTTCTAATTCTGAACAGGAAAATAAGAATTTCATTCTACGTTGTAAGCCTACACAAACAAATTTAGGGGCGACGATTATTACAAATAAATATTTCACCGATGCTGTCAGAAAAGGGGCAGCGGAAGCATAAAGATACTTGTTTGGAATAAAATATCCATTTATTACATTGGATAAAACAGTCACAACTAAAAAATAAATAATCAA
>DWMZ01000891.1:0-18795 GCA_018249855.1 Eueides tales michaeli
CCCATCTTCGAGTAATCTGAGGAACATTGAAACATTAAATATAACCTCCTCCTTTTTTGCAGTCGGTTAATGAGATGATAGTCAGATACAGATCTCCCAATTGCGTTTTTATACGAAAAAACCGCATCTGTGCCTTTCAGATTTGAGGGTTGCCCTCGATTTCTCCAGGATTCCATCATCAGATCCTGGTCTCCTTACCATAAGATCAATTGTGAAATATACCCTCTCGAACAAAAAAATAATTTTGAAAATCGGTCTACCCATCTTCGAATAATCGGGGAACATACATAAAAGAACTTCCTTTTTTATGTCGGTTAAAAATCCCTATAAATTTTAACTTATAATGTTATTCTGATATCGAAGCTATATTACTGCAAAGTTTCAACATACACACATCCGTACAAACTTTCGCATTTATAATATTAGTAAGATTATTTAATCGTATCCAGACTTTTTATTTGTAAAATGTTGGTAAAATGATTCCCTTATGATTTATCTTGATTACGCATTCAATTAATGTTTCATTTGTATGCGGCTTCTTTTAATAGGTATATTTTTATAAGATATATTTGCAACTATGTTAATTTATACATAGTTATGTAACAAAATTTATCAAATATTAAATTTTGTAATTATTTTATAATTATGAAACTTAACAATAAGTAGCTAATGTGATGAAAATATAATATGGTATAATTGTGCTGGTCCGATAATTGTGCCTGGGCCGGAATAGTGGAAATCTTAACAGGCTACTAGTAAACTATTACGGGTCAAGAGTCATATACTCATAAGTTATAGCTCCGAACACCTTTTAAAGCTTGTAGCACTTGGTGCAGCTTTTATAATGCTAGAGCCAGGACCTGAATTGTGGAACTCTTTAGAAGTTTCTAGTACATCCCACTAGGTTATACATTTTAGCTATTGTTTTTTATTTAATTTCACGCTGAATTCCATCTCCTTGCCTACTCGTCTCGTTCATCTGATTTGAGGCAGACAGAAAAATTGATATAAGTTTAATCATTACCAATTGGTAATTGCTCAAATTAACTTTTGTTTTCCGTTTTTTTAGCTTCTCGCTGTATTCCGCCCATGGCAGGGTAAGCAGAGGAAACATGAAAACCTTAGCGTAAAAACACTCCGTTCCCTTCCTAACTTTCCGCTAAATTCGAGATATTGCATGTTGAACTTAAATTTCATTTAATAATTTTAAATATTTTATTTATTAGAGTGGAGAATGAACCTACAACATCTCGCTTTTACGGTTACGTTTGTACCTGCGCCACGACAGGCCTAGTTTTTTTATAACTATATAATTATTTTTCTAAATACAAAAATAGATAATCCGTTTGTTTCTCAATTTGGTTTAGTCGAAACTAAAACTGCAAATATTTCTAATATATAAGCCCTCCGGATGAGATTGAAATCTAGAAGATCTAAATATAAGAGATGACCTTAAAAATAAATAATTAATGAACTAAATTATTTTATGTTCTATAAAAACAAGTTATTTTCGTATTTCACAAGCCATTAGTCCCTCGGGGAAGAACTTCGGTGTCAAGAGCAAGAGCTATTTGCATTGCAGATTTCTGTGGAGTCGCGACTTCAGTTATTATAAACATTCCTAATATGTTGTAAAGCTGTTGTTGAAGTATTTTATCGATGTAGGTAAGTGTATTTGTCGCTATATGAAAAGTTCATCTATAATAAATATATGAATATTTATTCATTCAGCTTCACGCTATATTCTGCACATGGCATAGTAGGCAGAGGGAAAGTTGAAATCTAGTATTAAGACACTCTGTTCTGTTCCTCGCTTTCCGCCGATATTGAGACACTGCGTGTAGAGTGGCGGGACTCAACGACGCGCTTTGCCTTGTTACCAGAGCGAAGAAATGAAAACATCAAAGTTTTAATTATTTGTTTTAGCTTCACGCTGTATCCCGCACGAGACAGGGTAGGCAGAGGGAACCCGGGAACCTAGTGTTAAGACACTCCATTCCACTTCCATTCTCCACTTTCCGCCGAATTTGTGGCATTGCGTGTTGAGTGACGGAACTCAACGCCGCGCGTTGCCTTATTACCAGAGCGAAGAAATGAAACATTAAATATTTAAATTGAAAATATTAAATCCTACAAGCAATATCATACTCAATATTAACTAGAATTATTATTATATATTAATCTAAAGAATGAGACTGTTTTCTAATTGAAGTAAAACGGTATTATAGGTTGCATGTGCAAGTCTGTCTGTTTATGGCACCGTAACTTCTGAATGGATGAACTAATTGGAGTGCGGTTTTTATTTCATTAAAAGTCTTGTCGTAATGGTTTTAAGTTATATGTTTAATGCAAGACGGATTAGTAGTTTAAGAACTACATGTACTTTGCCATGAAAAAGGAGCAAAATTTTGGGTTAAAGATTTCTTAAATATTTGAATTTTGTTTGATCCATCAATTTAAAATGCTCCAAATATGCCTTTTATTCAATTTTATCGGTTATATTTTACGGAAGATTACATTCCGTCATCTCTTATGCAATTTGACAGAGTAGTGAATGGAAGATAAAGTGACTCTTTAACCCTCAAATTGTGTAAAAATTTATTTTAATTTAAAGCTTTGACTGTACTAGTATATTACATACATGTTTATTTAAGATATAAAAGTAAATTATTCTAGTAGGTACATACATTCAAATTTAGTCAATGTCAGCCAAATTTTCATTAATGAATTGGAAGCTGTTTACTGGGTTGATTATATTTTTAATTCTTTTAAAAAATATATATGAAAATATGATGAATAAAGGAAAGCTTTCCTACATTCCACCCATTCTTTAACCATTGCGTGTTAAATGGAGATACGAAACACCGCACTTGGTTTACCAGAGATTCTTCAAAGTGCGGTTCGAACCCACAAACAAATATCTCATTCTCACCTACCACTTCTGTCTCTCCTCGCAACAACGGCTTAAGGTTAAATTTATAAATTCTAAAATAATTTAGTACAACCTATTCTATGATAAGTTATTAAACATCGATATTTGAAAATAATCGTAAATAAATTATTTACATATATTAGAGGATAGGACACTAACTTTATCACATACATATTTTTCCGAGGCAGGTTCTGGCATCGTATAACTTTTATAAAGATTAAATCTCAGTAAATCTGTGATGTTTATTGCTTTAATTTTGAACTAATCTTATATAAACGTACCTAACGTTATATTTTGCATGTGAAGTACGGTTTAACGCAATAACGAGGATCGGGGCTGCAGCGGCCAAATGATTAAATGTTCGTAAGCTTTGATA
The DNA here is from genome assembly GCA_018249855.1 of Eueides tales michaeli. NCBI lineage: Eukaryota > Metazoa > Arthropoda > Insecta > Lepidoptera > Nymphalidae > Eueides > Eueides tales. Next base: position 3,309 of record DWMZ01000891.1, read on the forward strand.
GAAATTGATGAACGTGCAGGATTATGAAATGAACTAGAACTTTAATACATATATAGACATATTTTTCATATAATATTTTAGTTTTATTCATATAAGAATATTATTATATTATGATGTACTCTGGAATTCAATTTTAAAGTTTCAACATCAACTTTTTTTTTGGTAACAGGTCATGTTCATCTCTTAATGAATAATCAAACCTATAGAATTAATATCATTTTTTTAGCTTCACTCTGTATTCTGCACATGGCAGGGTTTGGCAAGAGGGAACTTTTGAACCTAGTGTGGAGACACTCTGTTCCGTTCTCTTTCTGCCCGATTTGAGGCATTGTTCCTTCAGTAGACGAACTCAACGCTGTGCTTTAGCTTGTTACCAGAACGAACAAATAAAACCATTAAATATTAATTTGAAAATATAAAATATTTTACTTCCTTATAATCCTCTTTATTTCTTTTTCTTACCTTATATTAATAATATCATTTGTACTAAAATAAAGTAAAGAAAGAACAAGGTTAAACTGTACCAGATCGTTCCCTCAAGTAAAAATTCAACCCTTAACCATAGTTTGTAACGAATGTTTCATTTACAAATTATACTCATTGCCAGCTTTATTTATATTCCCCTATATTTTTTCCTAAAATTAAACAAACAATATAGTTACTAATCTATAAAAATACATAATTCATAGTAAATAGATTTTCACCTAAAATTAATTTGAAAGTTTAAATTCAAACATCCTCGATCGTAAGTGAAACGTGAATTATAAACCCTGCGTTAATTGAAAAGCGACGTCGTAATCGATTTAATATTTCCACTTGGTTACCTATGAATATTACGTCGACGGCGTCGAAGATCCCTTCGACTTGTCAAGTGAAACTTCTCATTTAACTATCTCTATCGAGTGGCTTGAAACTTTGTTAAGTGTATTAAATTTCATATCACCCTTTATATGGATATTATCCAATTATACTAGTATAGTTAATAGATAAGTTTGTATCGTATAAATATTTTTGTGAACATAGCTAAAATCCTAAATATACTTTAGGTATAAGGTAGGCTGACTACCCAATAATTCTTAAGTGTTATTTATTAAGATATTATTTATCTATATCAAAAATTAGAATAGACTTATATCCATCCATCCCAGGACCAAAGGTGATGTGACAAATAACACAAAATATACTACAATTACTATTTTTAGATCTTAATTTTAAATACTCTGGCGTTTATAGTAAAAAAAATATATTTTTTACTTTCAAAAAATCTTACAGGATTTGTACAAACTTAGTAGTTAAATATTTAAATTGTGCCTTATCTGTAACTGTGGTTCAGCAGGTCATTCGGATTTTCAGAAGATTTATGAACTCGTGAACGTCGTATCCCGGAACTTCCGAACGCAGGGGATTTCCTGCTTATGATTGAGTGAAGGGTTTTGCAGTACTTTGAATAAATGTACGTGAAAAAATCATATATTATTTCATGTATTAGACCTTTCTTTATGTTAAAAAATACTCAAATTTATTTTATGGATCGATTTAGTATATATATTTAGATATCTAGAAATATGTAACTTATATGCCTCTAATTATCTTATTAGCTTCATTTATATTCCTCTACAAATATTTATTAGATTCAAATATTTATTAGATTTATACGTAAAATAATAATGAAGTGTCTAATCTAATAAATATTTAGCTGTATGTTAATAACGTGCCTCTTTAATGATAAAAATATAAGTATACATGTTGAAATAAAAAGGGGTCCTGTAAATAATCTAAAGGCATTTAAATAATTATACCGAGAAGAAAAAAAAAGTTAAAGCAAAGAAGTTTCTTAAAAGTCGAATAAAAATCCATCCTCTTATATACTTATATAGCTCAATTTTTTTGTCAGCTTAACGTTATAGCGTTTTGCAAGAAAAGGTAGGCAGAAGAAACTTAGGAACCTAACGTTAGGACACTCCGTTTTATTCTCCACTTATCGCCGAATATGATTTATTGTGTGTTAAGTTGCGGAATTCAACGCCGCGCTTTGCCTATTACCCAGAGCGAAGAAACTAAAATAATTAATATTAAATTTCCTTGATTGGGGATCGAATCGACAACCGGTTGCGTTTAGGTTCGCACGCTTGTGCCCCTGCGGCATAAGTAATAAGATGAAAAATAAAGTTTATTAAAAAAATGACTTGTATATCTAAGCTTTATTAAAAAAAATGCCTTGAATTTCCAACGCGTAATTATTATGAAAGCTATATTATCTTGATGCTATATTAAAAAATGGCCTAATAAGCATTTTTTTTCTAAACATAATGAAAATGTAAAAAAATCATTATATTTCAGTGCCCAGACGTGAAGCACGAAACCTAACCGAGCAGGTGCTCTTGTTTGCCATTTAAATTATAGAGCCATTAGCAAGGCCTTGGTGACTTCGTACAAACACTTTGAACTTTGTTGATTATTGAGATTTAATTGACTTATGGTTCTACAGTCGTTTGTGTCTGTGGGAAATAATTGTAGCTTTATAATTACTAAAGGTGGAGTAATGTCAAATAAAATATTGAATGTTTAAGAATACATATTATCTTTACAAAATATCTCCTTTTTTATGTCAGTTTAAGAATTTATACTATTATTTACAACATAAATATGCATTAATATACAGTTATTCTAAACCAAAAAAACATTTTACTTAATATCTAGTGTTAAGCATAAAAAATTGTAATATTGAAATATTTAAGCACTTAAATATTTTAATTATAATGGAAATTTAATATTAATTATTTTAGTTTCTTCTCTCTGGGTAATAGGCAAAGCGCGGCGTTGAATTCCGCAACTTAACACACAATAAATCATATTCGGCGATAAGTGAAGAATAAAACGGAGTGTCCTAACGTTAGGTTCCTAAGTTTCTTCTGCCTACCTTTTCTTGCAAAACGCTATAACGTTAAGCTGACAAAAAATTGAGCTATATAAGTATATAAGAGGATGGATTTTTATTCGACTTTTAAGAAACTTCTTTGCTTTAACTTTTTTTTCTTCTCGGTAAAATTATTTAAATGCCTTCAGATTCTTTACAGGAACCCTTTTTATTTCCGCCGTTTAAACTAAAAACATTTTGCATTATAATTATAATTTAACTTAAACCTTATTATATCTGTAAAAGTGAAACATTTATTAGTGCAATAAAAAAAATACTTCCTCCGTCTCTAAAATATTCAGGCATAACCCAAGGGACAGGGTACACATGTTTAGAATGCGGTAATTGCTTGGAGCACAATTTTAAACGAACATTCTGTAAGCATACCGAAAATGGGAGAACCTAATAAAGTTCTATCATTTGCTTTTCTCATCCAAGTCGCTCCTGCTACCTTTTTAATATCATCCTCCCATCTTCGATATTGTCTACCTTTATTCCTCTTTTCATATCTGGGACACCACTCTGTCACTTCTTTAGCCCATTTTTCAGTCTTATTTCTCATTATGTGACCAGCCCATTTCCATTTTAATTGTTTAGTTCGATATTTTATATCTAGAAATTTTGTCTGTTTTCTTATTGTTGCTAGCCTGATTTTTTTTTTTGAGCCCTATATATACGTATAAATATAGACTACTCTCTACTCATAATATTTCTTAGAAAATTATTTTATGCGAAGTACCTACAAAAATCACAGATACCTTTATGCATTTCCACAGAGGATTGGTTCTACAAACAATCTACTAAGTGATTTCATATTTAGTATTTAGTCAGAAGAAAAATGTCACGTTTCTAAGATTAATATTTTTCTCTTTTTCGTTTTACGGTGAAATGTGCTTCAAGACACATTGTGGACATAACAGGCAGGGTACCTAGTTCAAACTCTATTCTCCCTTACCCAATTTAGATCAATGTACATGGAATTCGGAATTCAACGTTGCGCTATGATTTGTTATAGCAGGAAAATGAAATTAATTCATACTTCTGAATAAAGATCAAACTCACAACCTTTTGTCGTCTAACAATGGTCGATTTGAAACCTATATAAAGATCTTTTAACTTTATAGTAAGTAGCTTTTATATCAAAACAAACCGATTTTCATACTACACTTATATATACTTAAATAAAGCAATAAAAATAAATAGTGTTATTGTTATATGTTAACTGACTTATTGATATGAAGAGCTCGTAAGTAGTTTGCGACGTGACACAAATCTCTTATAAAATAATGAATATATAGATTTTTTGTGTATAAAATAAAAATATTAAAAGTCAGAAACCTTCGCGGCGCAACAGCACAGAGTCTGAGTATAAACGAAATGTTTGTATATTCGATTGCCAGTCGGGCATAGATTATTTTTATTTCCTCGCTCTAATAAAAATATAAAACGTGACATTGTGAGGTCTCGAAATTTGGACGGTAAATAGGATACGAAGTGCTTCACCAGGGAAAGTGAAGCAGTCTTTAATGAACATTTTATTTATGAGACGATGTTCATATGAAGTCATTTAATTAGAGAAAGCGAGGAAGGAAAGCGGTATATCAGGCTTGCTGTAATTAATGCGAGTATGGTGAAATAGGAAAAATGTACGAAATAATACGTTGTATACTGAAATATAAAAATATTTAGTGCAGCATCGCATTGGTGTTAAAATTCGAAGGTACGGTGTTCGGATTATTAAAAATGAATTGTCGATTGTTTAAGTAATATAACAATATGAAAACAATCAAATTTAATAATTTCGTTTTTCATTGAGCTCCACCATCTGCTGCCACAATCGGTTTATTGGATTTCTTCTGTAACAACCAAGGAATTTCAAAAGATCTTTTCGCTGATCCAATAACAGAAACACAATGTGATTTCCTTTTTATATAAATTCTATTTACGTTTTTTACGTACAACATTTTAATGTAAAGGCCGCCTCAGAATGTTTGCGTTTTTGAATTGACCAATACGCGCAAACTACAGGTAGTAGGGGGAGGGGAGTGATCTCAAGCGCTTGGTCTGTTTGTTAAGCTTAGTAGACATGCATCGTTTCACGGGATCACAGAGCGCGTTATGCGTGCGAGCGTTTTATAAAAACAACGATCCCTAAACTATTGTTCGTCGTCTTTTTAGGACACATTTAAGTTTAACAAGCCTAAAACATGTGCCAAGTGCCAATTTAATTAAAAATTGGCTGTGCAAGTTCGAAGAGACTGGGAATACAATGCCGGACAAATCGTCTGGGCGCAAAAGAACGTCAAGGACGATCACGAACGTCGAACGCATTCGCCAGTCTGTTATGGACTACCTACGGCAGTCGTTGAATTTGCGCTCAGCTTCTCTTAATTTGAACAAATCTACGGTTCATCGCATTATTTCGAAAGATGTACATTAAATTTTCTCATCAACGTCCACATGAATAAACAAAATTGCAAATACTGTTCTACCGAGAATCCGCTAGAACTGCATCATAAGCCCTTGCACTCAGTAAGAGTGATTGTTTGGGCTGCCATATCAAGTCAGGGATTTATCGGTCCTTATTTTTTTGAGGATGACTGAGGTCGAAATCAGACCGTTAATTCTGATGGATATTTCAATATGATCCGGATCTTTTTGGATATAGAAATGCAAAACCAGCCTGGCTACAACCGCAACAGCTTTCTCCAGTAAGATGGAGCCACTGCTCATGTTACAAATGACTCATTAGCGATCAGCTAATGAGTCATTTGTAACATGAGCAGTGGCTCCATTTCACGATTTATTCCCTGGAAGAGTTCGCATCAATTCGCCACCGAGGAGTCCTGATTTAACGCCTGCTGATTTTTTCCTATGGGGCTACCTAAAAACTAAAGTTTACAATCCATTGTCACCAAACCTGACCATTTTGAAGCAAAGAATCAACCATTTTGAAGCAAAGAATCAACTCTATTCCAAGAGCGATGCTCCAACGAATGATTGAAAATTTTAACTCCAAGCTAAATAAGTGCGAACAAGTGAACGTTTGCAAATGGTTATTTTTCATAAACAAACTTCAGGATCTGCTCTTTAATTTAACAATAAATAATATAAGTTTTAATTGATAATGTTGTTTTTTATTTAACATCGAAAAACAAAAAAACATTTTGAGACACCCTTTACCTACCTAATGTTTTTCATGACATGAAATAATTAGGAGAGTTATAAATTCATTAATATAATGTCAAAGAAATATTGAATAAACATAATCAACAATAAATTTTTGACTTAACAGACTTTAAATAATTTCTACGGATTTCAACAAAATATACGAAAAGAGAAAGTTTATGAAAAATTGTTGTATTTTTTATAGTTATCGGCGACCTTTGTTTTTAATATGAAGAACTACATTTTTCTTTTTCTAATTATTCTAACGAATATTATTACAATTCTGTCGGCAAGAGGCATGTCGACAAGAGGCCTGTCAACAAGAGACCTGTCGACAAGAGACCTCTCGACAAGAGACCTGTGGTAACAAGGCAAAACGTGGCGTTGAATTTTGCCAATCGACAAGCAATGCATTAAAATTCGGCGGAAAGTTTCGAAAGAAACGGAGTGACTTGACACCAAGTTTCCAAGTCCAAGCCAAATATCATTAAATTGGAGTATCACTTAAATGTAATTTATATTCACGTTTTAACATTCGTCATCATCATCATCATCATTAGCCTATCGCCGTTCACTGCTGAACATAGGCCTCCTCTAGAGCGCGCCACGTGGCTCGGCCCTCTGCTTTCCGCATACAGTGTGTACCGGCGATCTTACGCATGTCGTCAGACCAGCGGGTTGGATGTCGTCCTGCACTACGTTTTAACACTACTATCAACTTTTAGAGATATGTGTAAACAGACATATGTACATTTATCACTAAAAACTTTTGTGGAGCTTTTCGTGACCTCAATTAATTACAATAATATTTCCCCAGTGCTTCCCTAACAAAGCTAGGGAGGTTTAACGACGCTATATTTTAACGCCACTTTGCTTCCATTTCTTAGTTAGCCAAGGCCAAGCTATAACTATTTATAGGCAATTCGTTTATTTATATTATATCCACACTCGAGAGAAGGGATATTTTTCATTTCTCATTGAATTAGTCATTAAGTCAAAAAAACTATGAACCTTTAGCGAAAGGTGAATAAGTCTTCAAGTAACACTAAGATTGCTCTGTATAAATGGTTTAATTATTTTATTATATACGCAATTTGTTTATATCTAGACTATAGGACTGTGTGACTGGATAGGTTACATTATAACGATGTGGATCTTGTTTTGGAATTGAGATTGTGGAAAAATAATGTGGACTGAATATTATTGCCTTACAGTATTTGCATAATAGTACATTTAATATATTTAACCCATTAGTAGTTTATTTAAATTAGTGTAGAAAAGAAGGCATCATTGTACAGCATGTCAATATGGCGAATAACTGATCTGAACTGATCAGAACTGAAAGAAAAAAATACTGATCTGCAGTATAACAAAACAATAAAAATAGAAAGACGAACATTAAATATTGATCGTATTAAAATTATAAATATTAGTGAAGTGAATGTAAATATCAATTTTATGCAAAACTACTGAACGTATTCTTCGTTTATTTTACACATAAGCTACCATTTACTAATTTAAAGACTTTCCATGATTTGAACATCACATAAAAATACGTTTAGGCGAGCGACGCAGCATTTGAGTCACTAATAAGCCTTAAAAAAAAGTCATATGATTGTTAAAGAAAATTTATACAGTTGAGAATTTCGCTAGCGTCAAGTTTAATTGTCATTGAAAATAGAACTTTCTAATTATAGCCCATTTACACAAAGAAACGATCCAGTGGATTGTATTTTTTTACAAAAAATACACAAGACACCAAGTTTGCCACACCAAGTTTGTCACCTAGTTTTTTTGTAAAAAAATACACAAGTTTGTGTAAAACATTCTGCAGTTACACACTGCTACATGCAGGTCGTGAACGTAAAAAATCTGTATTTTTAAGAATTAAGGGTATTCAGTCTTAAAGTTTTAAGCAAAAAAACATGTGCATATGTAGCAGGTAGAAGCTTAAATCTGCATTTCATTATTTTTAATTAAAGATATATTATATTTCATTTATATCACAGTTCAAACTACGCTATAGTGGCACAGCTTTTCGTTGATTGACTGACTCTACGAGCTGTAGCTATTAGCTTCTCAGGATTATATTTTTTGTTGGAATTTTTAAACATTTGCTGCAATATTATACTATTGTAAATGTACCATATCACGATTTTTTTTCTCAAGTCGAGTGAAACTAAAAATAAAACGTTTGGCACATTTATTTAGAATCAACATGTTTATATAAACTTATTAAAGACTTGTAAAATAAATGACTATACTACTACTAAGCTTCACAAAACATAACTTTGAATTGAGATTCGCCACTCAACACTCAATGTCTTAAACGTAGGTTCCCAAGTTCCCTTTGCTTACCATGCCATGTGCATGGTAAGCAAAGGGAACTTGCATAACAAATATACATTAAAGTCACATTACTTCAAATTAACTTGTCAAAATTAAAGTTACTTTTCACACAACTTTAATGAAAATTGCTTTCAGAACAGAATTTCAAACGAAAACTTTTAATCTTAAATATTTCTTTCATTTCATTCTATTTTTATGTACCTAACAGATACCAGTTTCCGTCTTTTGTTTTAATCTTTTTTTAAATTCTATATGACATTAGTCTTGTTATTTTTTTAATAAAAAAGAGAGAGCCTCTAAGATTTAGAGGGCTGTGGTACAGGAGCACAAACGTGTGACTGTAAACAGTTTATGGGTTCGATCCCCACTCGAAGAGGAATATTTAATATTTTGTCATTTCTTCGCTCTGGTAACAAAGCAATATTAGGCACATAAAAAAGAGTAGTTTTGAGTTCCGCTCACACTCAACTCAACAACTCAACACACAATATGGGGAAGATGAGGAATAGAACGGAGTGTCTAAACACTAGATTCTCAAGTTCCCTCTGCCTACTCTGTTATATGCGGAATACAGGGTAGAACTGAAAAAAAGAAGAAATAAAAACTACTTAATGGTAAAATTTAACCTGACCGACTATTACTGCTTAAACATTTAATCTTTTCTTTCGTTTAACAAATACTCGTAGTAATCGTTTTGTATAAGTTTATATACATATACCCTATGAGAGTATTACAAAACGATTACTGTTTATATATCTATAAATTCGGATCTAAAGTAAATATATATAACACATGTAACGCAATTTAACTTGTGTGTTGATTTAATACATACCTACGTTGACGGAAAACTGTTTAAGTTTGTCTATTAGCTTTAGAAGGTTGTTGTGATTCATCAAACAAACTGAGCGTAGTTTTGTAATTAGAAAAGGTATCTCTATGCAGAGGTGACCTTTTTGTTATATATATAATAGTCATGTTATACATATAATAGTCATGTTATATATATAATAGTCACTTATGGCTTTTTCAAAAGATTTTTTATACTATTTAAAAAACAAGGTAGTAATAAGGCACCACGCGGCTTTGAGTTCCACCGCTCAACACCCAATGCCTCAAATTCGGCGGAAAGTGAGGAACGGAAGTGGAATGGAGTATCTTAACGCTAGGTTCCCAAGTATTTTCCAAGTAAGTAAACTGTTTCCCGCACATGGCAGGGTAGGCAGAGGGATCTGCCTACCCTGCCATGTGCGGGATACAGTTTGAAGCTGAGTGAGTATGTCTTCTATGTGCAGACAGTAATCAGTTACTGATATTTGTCATGTTAAAAGTAAGTAATATAAGGAAGCAGACATTTGCTTACCAAAACAAAATTAAAATTTAGTGGAAAGGCATTAAAGTTACAAAATTCAAAACAATTACAATAGAAATAATATAATTCTTATTTAACTTTTATAATTCCTGTCACAAAGGTGTAATGGCCAAGTTTTTAAATCTTTTTTCTCCGTGAAAAGGTTACAAAATTTTTCAGTTCAAGGTTTCTTTTAGACGGCGATTTATTAATCCACAGTAGCGATAGCAAATGTTGGTGAAAAAAAGGAATTAATGGGAGCACCGGCCAGTAAATTAGTGCAAATGACTGTTGGTCTGCAGGAATACGACCACAAAAGTCAACAGGGCATTAATCGTTGTAATTCTACACGTTGAATTAATGTTATCTTGAAGTATTATATAGCTAATTTAAAAGTGTTGTGACCCGTACGCTCGTTTGCCGTGTCTTTTTCATAAAAAAAAAAATTGTCATTAACAGACTTGGGATAATACCGGCTGGCTCAATGTACTTTAGTAAACAATGGTCGCCTGTGCCGCTACAGATTACGCTTACGGTGATAAGTCCGCTCCAATTGTGCATTGGATTGATGTGTTTTATATATAAATTTTGTATGTTTTACTAAATTTTTAAATTAAGTTTTTTTTAGCTTTACGCTACGTTTACGTTTTTTTTTAAATATGTTTATTGTGACAATTTAGGACACTTTCTTTCTGCCTAACATATTTTAGTCAATTTAAGCAAAAATAAATATTATAATTTTTTATCATAACATTTGACAATTGTCATCTAAAATACGCTTTGGTAAAAATCCAATTTCCTTTTTGGTACTCAAAAAGTTTAGCTCATCGCAATCTTACAAGAGGCTTGTTAAAACTTTGTTGAATATTTAATATCGTGTCGTACTATCTCTGATCTAATTATTTTCAGCTAGAGACGCCAGTATTTTCATAATTTACTAAGCTTGCTACCAGACTGGAGCTGGTAAAAAGTAGCGCTAAAACAAATATTACTAGATGTTCTAAAAAAAATAAATTTCAATTAATAATAAATAAGCTGCTGGTTTAAAAGAAGCAGAAATATCTTAAATATTATACGATAAAATTGGTATTTGAACTCCAAACGATCAACCTTCAACAGCTATAATAAAAATAAATAAACATAAATAAAAACTGTGATGAAACAGTTATAAAATAAACATAAATAAAAACTATGATGTAATAATTAAATATATGGAATTAGATCAAAATCCTTTTAACTAAATCAGCTACAAACACCAAATAAAATGGACGTCTAAATATTGAATGTTAAACAAATTTCTATTGTATATGTTGATATTGGTTTAGTATATTAATCCTACTAATATTAGAGTATAAATGCGAAAAACGGTTAACATTAATACTTGCCAAAAATGTGCTAAATATTATTTTTAATTAAAAGTATATCTATTTAAATATACATTAGCATTTTAATTTATTTTAAAAATTACCTATTCATTACAAATTAATCAAGTCGTCGTGGCGTATATGCGTGCGACTGAAATATTTAATATTTTCATTTTCTTGCTTTGGGAACTAGGCAGAGCGTTGAGCTAGTTAAGATTAGTGGAAAGTGACAAGCGGATGTGTTTCAGGAATCTCACTAGAGTGTCTTAACACTAGGGTCCTAAGGTCCACCTGCCTACCCCTCGATGTGCGAGGTACAGTGTAAGGCTAAAGACTTTACTTATATTTTATATTTCATATATTGAATACCAAGTTAATTCCCCTGAGTCAGAGGTCGAGGCACGCTGTATAGATTTTGTCCCCGATAACATCTTAATTATAACATTACTATTAGGTGCATTCTTTATGTATACAAATATTATATTGCCCAAGTGTTGGTTTGGTTAAACAGGTTAATAGACGTTAACATTGATACCTCTACACAATTTTTGATGTAATTGATCTTGATAGATGGATAAATGAGCAATAAAATGAACCAATAATTCCCATTTCTTTTTTCCCATTCGAGGTACGGAACCCTAATAATTTAAGACGAATTACTTAAAAATTGTTCCATAAGGATATGATAAACACTGTTGCATTGCGTCAAATAATTGTAGCAATGCGATAGTTTTTATAATTATAACATCACAATAAAAATATTTCTTAGTACAATTAACACATATAACAATTTTTCTTAGTTTCCATATATAATACTATATATGGAAACTAAGTAAAATTGTTTTAATTGAATTCAAACCCACAACTATCTAGAAAAGACAACGAATATCTTTTAGCGAGGAATTATAAAGAGATTAATTTATAGCGTATTTTGCACTGCTGTGCTGTGCTTAGTCTATCAGTATTTTAGTAATAGAAAAATATTTATCAATTAAATAATAATATTGGAAATAAAAAACCAAAACAATAAAGGGTTCAGAGTAGCTAGCAGTACGCTAAAATTTAATTTAGCCTTGAATAATTGGTAAAACTATCTAAAATTTTCGATGACCTCATAAAAATAATAAAACGGGCAAATAAAAAAAACTATAACACGCATTTTCGCAGACATAATGCTGAACTCCGTCTAAAAGGGCAAGGAAATTTAAATATTATCATTCCTTCGAGTGGGTATCAAGCCCACAACCAACAAGACAGCACTGCTCTTTAATAAGTATTAGTGCTTAATTACACATATAAAAATATTTCTTATTATAAATTTCAATATTGAGGTTTGTATTGGCGCAGTGGCATAAGCGTGCGGCTGTAAAAGCGACAGGTTGTAGATTCCATCCCGACTCGAGAAAATGGAGTATTTAATAATTTAATTTCTTCACTTTAGTAACAAGGAGCTTTGCGTTGAGTTCCACCACTCAACACGCAATGCCTCAAATTCGGTAGTGAGACACAAAACGGAGTGTCTTTATATTAGGTTCCTAAACTCCCTCTTACCGTGCCATGTGCGGGGTACAACGTAAAGCTAAAAAAAACAATATAACACAGTTTTATCAGTAACTGTTAGAAAAAAAGAAGAAGAACAACCTTTCTATTTGCGCACCGACCGAATCTAGACGTGGTCATATCATTCTGGGTGGCGGAGTTTAAAGCCGCATAATGTTATCTACCTAGACTGAGTAACATACGTATTATAAAAAATAATATTCTTCTGCTCATTACGTTCACTCAGGCATATCCTAACTACACTGACATAGACGCCTATTCCACTTTCCATGTTAACCTTGACATAACCCGATAAAGTTAAATAACCGTATTATACATATGTTCAATGAAATTGTACCCGCATGAGATCGTTTAACATAATTGTCACATACATTACCTACTTCATAATATCACACATCTGTCCATTGTCATTGGAAGATAGAATATGATGACGCATATTGTACTCTAAAAATATATAATGTGATTGATAAAAATTTTACAATTGCTTTATTGAAAATTAAATTTAAAATCTAATATAAGCTGTACATAAAAATAATAAATTGTGCACAATCATATAACTCATAAACATTACTTTTGAAATCGACACACCAGGAAGTTATATCTTCAATTATTATTTAGGGAACTCAATACACGAATTCTTTTTCTATAAAATTAACCTATTATATGTCGTTAGTTTTAATTTTTCTCGATAAAATATTTAGCTCACGTTTATAAATGACATTTACATAAATATAGATAAGCAATTTTTAAATGAAATTGCACTCACGATATATCGCTTACAACGAACGCTGAAGGGGTCATGTTATTACTTTAGCCGAAGAAATGAACGGAAATACTTCAATTTCCGCTTATTTGGGCAGTACGTGTTGAGTGGCAGCCGCTCATGTCACGTATTAATTCCTTAGATTAGGAAAACTGTTTATAAACAAAATGATATTATCTACTTATGTGTAGTTTTATTATGTTTGTTGTAGAACACTTATGTATTATTTGACTGCATGTGGAAAATATAAATAAAGTCTATTAAAAGGAAAATGACAAAGATCTAACAACGCTTATTACTACTAAATACCAATCTTACTAAAATTGCTTTTGCTATTATTTTCATTTCATTTTTAATTGTGAAATAGACAGTGAAAATCTAGTCACTATGAAAAGCTCTTAATGATGACACAAAAGTAAATTTTACATGAATAGTTTGAATAGTTAAAAGCCTCTACTTAATTGATCTTTTAGCTTTACGTTGTATTCCGCGCTTGACAGGGTAGGCTGAGAGAGCCAGGCCCGACGAATTCGAGGCATTGCGTGTTGAATGGCGGAACTCAACGCCACGCTTTATCTTGTAATAAATTTTTTACTTTTTTTCACTTTTGCGCTGTATCTAAACCTATCGCGTGTACGGTTGTAAATAAAAAAAAACATATTAAACCTGTACTAAAAATCTCTACTAAAAAAATATCGTCAGTTTTGAAAATATTCTAAATTTCCATTAAAAATTTAATTGAGTCAAAATCAATATAATACTTCAAAATGAAGCATATTAAAGTACAGTTATTAGACATTACATGTAATTTATCGACGCACAATGGCTGCGAGTAGCGGTTTTGTTGAATAAAATATGCCCCTATATCGATAACTCGGGCGTCGCGGTGAAAATTATTCATATAATAAAAGGTCGTCTGTGTGCAACAGTCATTACAAAATTGGGTTTGATTTTTAATATGCCTTAATTGACTTATATAAGTTTTTGTGTAAGCATATTGATTGATATTTTGATTTAATTTTGCATATTGGAAGTTCCACCAAACGCTCGTTTTACAACATGAACTTTATATGAATTTTAATATGTTATTTATTTTTTTTAATGTTACAAATTTAATATACCTAATGGTTTACGAAGGAAAAACAAAAACTACTATTCACAAATTAATTATTAAGATAAATATTGAATTATACTTTTCAACAATAATAATGAAAAAATAATTTTCATACTAATAAATTATGTAATCAATGTATTTATATTTTTATTTTCAACTTAAATTATCTGAATCTTGATTTCAAAGTCGATCAACCCGATTTGAGTCGAGGCCTGTTATGGTGCAGAGGCACAAGCGTGTGACTGTAATTGATAAAAATTGAGGAAATAAAACGCAGTTTTATATAGTTTTTTATTTAGTTTTTCAAATCAAATATTTTATGTTTTCAAATTTCAACGGAAAGTGGGAAACGAAACGGAGTTTCTTATCACCTATCCCAAGGTACCCAAGTTACTCTACTCTGCTTACCCTACCGTGTGCAGCATACAGCGTGAAACTGAAAAAAAAAAAGGAAATCAACGTGTGACGCTAAGCCAGAACAATGTAAGCTGTTCAAAGTGCAAGTACACTTGCACGCAAGAAGCATTAGCATAAGTTATAATTAATAAGGCAAATATCCCACAATAATCGCGTTTCAAGCTCACGCAAAGTTCTTCTTGTTTGTTCGCAAACATAGAACTAGTAGTTCATGAGTCCCACGCTTCAGTCGTACCGCGGTTAAACTACTCGACCCGTAATCTTGCCATGTTAATATTGTAATATGTATAATAATAAATAATAATAATAAATACTCTTTATTGTACACCCAAAGAACAGTATAAACTACAAAACAGTAACAAGCAAATGTACAAAAGGCGGCCTTATCGCTTAAGTAGCGATCTCTGCCAGGCAACCGTAGGGCAAAAAGAATAGCAAATATGAATAGGCAGGGTGTATTAAAATAACAGATGTTAAATAATGAAAA
>DWMZ01000892.1:0-18791 GCA_018249855.1 Eueides tales michaeli
TATATATATATATATATATATATATATATATATATATATATATATATATATATATATATATATATATATATATATATATATATATATATATATATATATATATATATATATATATATATATATGTTTCACCACTCTACACGCATGTATTGGGTTCCGCTACTGCACATTCATTGCCTCAAATTCTGAGGAAAGTGGGAAACGGAAAAGAGTGTCTTAACAATAGGTTCCTAAGATCCATCTGTCTTCGACATGGCAAAGTTGGATGTGGGGGGTTCCAGTGAGAAGCTGTGTGATGTGAATGAGGGTGATTTTTTTACCAGAATAAAAATTTACGACTATCACAATAACCGTTAGATGATGATGTCACACAAATAATTATTTGAAAAGTTATAATACCTTAATTAGTCGAAACAAATGACAAAGTCACACATAATTGTATTTACCACGCTATTGTTTAAGATGCAATATACGAAATAATAATTAGTATTTTATCTCTATTCCAATGATGGAGTGTGTTTTCTTTACATTGTTTATTTTTAATTTCTTAAATATTGGTAAGTGAATGAGATTGCGGCGTTGAGTTTCGCCACTCAACACACAATTCTTCAATTTCAGCGAAAAGTGGGGAAGGGAACGGATTGTACTTAACACTATGTTCCCAGGTTACCTCTGCCTCTGCTCTGTGTGGGGTACAGCGTGAATTTCATAATATTTATATTTCTGGATAAAAGTAGCCTATTCATTGTTACACAACTTTCCTTTCAGTATTAGTTCCAAATATTTCAGATCAGATTTCCGGGGACCAGTACGGACGAAGGAAAAGATAGAAAGGCAAAAAAATCATATGTTTGTGTTTTGATATTAACACGATTTGATGAAATCATAAACAGAAAATTTTACTCATTTATATTTTTAGAATACTATTCTCATTTTCAGTTTTAGGACAAAAATTTCGTTGTGATTATGAATATAAGCGGGAAGTTGATGGCTGGTTGAAGTTTCATAATATGCCTGCAACTTGGTACGATGCGAGACTACGATGTCATTTAGAAGGTAAAATCAATACTATTATAATTTATACGATGTAACTGAACGGAAAGAATGATTTTCATTTCCTCTTCTTGAATCCAAGACATAGTGCGGCGTTAAGTTTCGACACGTAACCTTTGTCTATGCTTCTATAAACATGATACAGCGTAGAACAACAAAACAAAAAATAATAATTAAGAAAATTTAGGAATTGATTTACCCATCTTAGAAAGTTCCTTAAAGCTTTAAGCTTTAAGTTGGTCCAATTTCTAAAAACACAGTTAAGAACCGTGATGAAGATAAACAAAAAAAGCTTTCGTTTTAAAAAACCGGCCTCAATCGGTTCATTGATTCAGGAGCTATAGTGCTAAAGACATACGTAGACAGGTGAGACATTCTAGGTATAGGTTCTTCATTGAATTCAAGAAAATAGAACGAGCTATTTTCACTTCATAACACGAACATTTTCTTAGTCTTAAGGCTTTATGCTTTATCTCGCCTAGCAAGAAAGACAGGGGGAACCTGGGCACCTGGGACCCTACTGTTAAGACATTTCTCTCCAAAAGTAACTTCCGTTCCCTACTTTCCGCCGAATTCAGACTTATCTGGCTGACACTAAGCACTAATGTCAGCCAGAAATTGTAAGCGCGACACTCAATAATCTAAGAGTTAGTTTTGTTTTTTTTTCATACATCCCATTTCAACTGTTAATTTTAATTTTAGGTGCAGATTTAGCTTCACCATTGAACAAAGATTTACATGTTGCTATACAAAACATATCATTTCACGGAAATAACAGAAGAGATATATTTATAGGTGTCCACGCTACTTTTTCTAAAGGAGATTATTTTTCTATCGAAGGTAAGGCTATAATAGTAGTGAGATTCAAGCCGTTTAAGGGGAACCTAAATAGGATATAAAACCAAAAAAGTGAAAAATAAATAGTTTTAAATTTTTTTTCTCCGCTTACACAGCTTGTAGAGGACAAAAAGATTAAAGAAAAATATTTTTAAACAATTAAATTAGAAACTAGGCTTTAAAAGGCATATTCTTTCAGTGAATAAATAAATATACATACATAATTCAATATTCTCTCTTCTTCGTGTGAGAATTTAATCAACGAATTGTCATGCTTAGAGTACGACTCGGTTGCACTTCTGTGCCGCGACTAACCTTAGAAAAGATATGAGAGTGAAAATTATATTTTGTTTTTTTAGCTTCATGCTACATTCTTAATATAGTAAGATAGAGAATAAGAATATTAAGGTACTGCGTTCTCCATTTTTTATCCAACCTTTAACACATTACGTATTGTTTCGCGTAACACAATACTGAGTTTTGTCCAGTTACCAGAGCGAGGATATTGCGCCGCTTGACATTCTTACTTTTATTTACAGGAGTGCCGTTATCACAAATTTCTATTAAGTGGAATATAGATGAGCCAAGTAATTATATGAACGAGGAAAGTTGCTTATACATGACCGCTCAAGGCACTGTTGGTGATTTGAATTGTAAAGACACGAGACCATATGTTTGTTACAAAAAAAATGAAGATCAAGTATTGATGGAGGAATGTGGAACACTTGACAAAGGTAAAATATAGACAGTTTATAAAAAAAACATATGACACATAATAAGTAAATGCTTTCATATAATAGTTTTTTTTGCTAACAGAAGGTGTTTAGTAGTAGCATACGTTTTCCATTCTCCGTCCAATTTCCGAGACCGACCGAGCCCGAGGCGTGGTGGATTTTTCCAGGAAATGAAAAATAATTTATCCCTTGAACAGAAATCGAATCTAAAACCATCACATTTGTGGTTAGAAGCTGTCATTCAAATCTGTCATTGTAGGAATTCAAATTGAAATATATAACTGAAAAATTTACAACCTTTTTTTACTAAGATCACTAAGTTACAGAACACCTGAGAATAAGCGTAATATATATATATATATATATATATAATATATATATATATATATATATATATATATATATATATATATATATATATATATATATATATATATATATATATATATATATATATATATGTTCCACCACTCTACACGCATGTATTGGGTTCCGCTACTGCACATTCATTGCCTCAAATTCTGAGGAAAGTGGGAAACGGAAAAGAGTGTCTTAACACTAGGTTCCTAAGATCCATCTGTCTTTGACATGGCAAAGTGGGATGTGCGGGATGCAGTGTGAAGCTGTGTGAGTGAATGAGGGTGATTATTTTACCAGAATAAAAATTTACCACTATCACAATAACCGTTACATATAGTGATGATGTCACACAAGTAATTATTTGAAAACTTATAATATCTTAATTAGTCGAAACAAATGACAAAGTCACACATAATTGTATTTACCACGCTATTGTTTAAGATGCAATATACCAAATAATAATTAGTATTTCGTCTCTATTCAAATGATGGAGTGTGTTTTCTTTACATTATTTATTTTTAATTTCTTAAATATTGGTAAGTGAATGAGATTGCGGCGTTGAGTTTCGCCACTCAACACACAATTCTTCAATTTCAGCGAAAAGGGGGAAAACGGAATGTACTTAACACTATGTTTCCAGGTTACCTCTGCCTCTGTTCTGTGTGGGGTACAGCGTGAATTTCATAATATTTATATTTCTTGATAAAAGTAGCCTATTTGTTGTTCCACAACTTTCCTTTCAATATTAGTTCCAAATATTTCAGATTAGATTTCCGGGGATCAGTACGGATGAAGAAAAAGATAGAAAGACAAAAAAATCATATGTTTGTGTTTTGATATTAACACGATCTTGATGAAATCAAAAACAGAAAATTTTACTCATTTATATTTTTAGAATACTATTCCCATTTTCAGTTTTAGGACAAAAATTTCGGTGTGATTATGAATATAAGCGGGAAGTTGATGGCTGGTTGAAGTTTCATAATATGCCTGCAACTTGGTACGACGCGAGACTACGATGTCATTTAGAAGGTAAAATCAATACTATTATAATTTATACGATGTAACTGAACGGAAAGAATGATTTTCATTTTCTCTTCTTGATTCCAACACATAGTGCGGCGTTAAGTTTCGACACGCAACCTTTGTCTATGCTTCTTTAAACATGATACAGCGTAGAACAATAAAACAAAAAATAATAATTAAGAAAACTTAGGAATTACTTTACCCACCTTAGAAAATTCCTTAAAGCTTTAATTTGGTCCAATTTCTAAGAACATAGCTAAGAACCGTGTTGAAAATAAAAGAAAAAAGCTTTCGTTTTAAAAAACCAGTCTCAATCGGTTCATTGATTTAGGAGCTATAGTGCCTAAGACACGGGTAGACAAGTGAGACATTTTAGGTATAGGTCCTTCATTGAATTCGAGCAAATAGGACGAGCTATGTTGACCTCATAACACGAAAATTTTCTTAGTCTTAAGGCTTTATGCTCTATCTCGCCTAGCAGGAAAGACAGGCGGAACCTGGGCACCTGGGACCCTACTGTTAAGACATTTCTCTCCAAAAGTAACCCCCTACTTTCCGCCGAATTCAGACTTATCTGGCTGACACTAAGCACTAGTGTCAGCCAGAAATTGTCAGCGCGACACTCAATAATCTAAGAATTAGTTTTGATTTTTTTTTCATACATCCCATTTCAACTGTTAATTTTAATTCTAGGTGCAGATTTAGCTTCACCATTGAACAAAGATTTACATGTTGCTATACAAAACATATCATTTCACGGAAATAACAGAAGAGATATATTTATAGGTGTCCACGCCACTTTTTCCAAAGGAGATTATTTTTCTATCGAAGGTAAGGCTATAATAGTAGTGAGATTCACGCCGTTTAAGGGGAACCTAAATAGGATATAAAACCCCTAAAAAAAGTGAAAAATAAATAGTTTTAATTTTTTTTTCTCCGCTTACTCTGCTTGTAGAGGACAAAAAGATTAGAAAAAAATGTTTTTAAACAATTAAATTAGAAACTAGGCTTTAAAAGGCATATTCTTTCAGTGAATAAATAAATATACATACATAATTCAATATTCTCTCTTCTTCGTGTGAGAATTTAATCCACGAATTGTCATGCTTAGAGTCGTACGGTTGCACTTCTGTGCCGCGACCAACCTTGGAAAAGATATGAGAGTGAAAATTATATTTTGTTTTTTTAGCTTCATGCTACATTCTTAATATAGTAAGATAGAGAATAAGAATATTAAGGTACTGCGTTCTCCATTTTTTATCCAACCTTTAACACATTACGTATTGTTTCGCGTAACACAATACTGAGTTTTGTCCAGTTACCAGAGCGAGGATATTGCGCCGCTTGACATTCTTACTTTTATTTACAGGAGTGCCGTTATCACAAATTTCTATTAAGTGGAATATAGATGAGCCAAGTAATTATATGAACGAGGAAAGTTGCTTATACATGACCGCTCAAGGCACTGTTGGTGATTTGAATTGTAAAGACACGAGACCATATGTTTGTTACAAAAAAAATGAAGATCAAGTATTGATGGAGGAATGTGGAACACTTGACAAAGGTAAAATATAGACAGTTTATAAAAAAAACATATGACACATAATAAGTAAATGCTTTCATATAATAGTTTTTTTTGCTAACAGAAGGTGTTTAGTAGTAGCATACGTTTTCCATTCTCCGTCCAATTTCCGAGACCGACCGAGCCCGAGGCGTGGTGGATTTTTCCAGGAAATGAAAAATAATTTATCCCTTGAACAGAAATCGAATCTAAAACCATCACATTTGTGGTTAGAAGCTGTCATTCAAATCTGTCATTGTAGGAATTCAAATTGAAATATATAACTGAAAAATTTACAACCTTTTTTTACTAAGATCACTAAGTTACAGAACACCTGAGAATAAGCGCATTTAAGTGACAATTGTCTTTGACTGGAGCGAAAATTTCATTCTCAAGGCGTGTCATCATTTATAAAATCGTTAATTTGGTAATAACCTGTAACACAGAAACTGATGTTGATACCGATAAGTACCGAAGAATAAACCTCTGCACCAATCAAGAGTACATCCCTTTCACAATTTTGGTGTTGAGTGTTCTAAAAATCATACATTTAGTTTTTTCGCTTCACATAGGGCACGATGATGAAAGGAGTGGTCCCTTTTTATGCTGTAATGAACAATAAATTTTGCTATTTAAATAAGTGACCTGCGAACGTCTTATTATGCCTTTGTCTCTTATTATGTTCATCATTAAGACAAAATTAAGCTTTCACCAAATATTGGGCAATCACTCTCTCTTTCAGAATACGTATTCTCTAACAGGACAGGTAGCTGCTACAAGTTCCACATGGTGCCTCGTGTTTACTCCCGCGCAGTCATGGCGTGTTCTGCTGAAGGAGGGTACCTCTCCATCATCAATAGCAATATAGAGGCTGTGATCTTAAAATATCTATTCTCTTTGAACCCTCAATCTAATATTGTACGACCGTATCCTGTAGATGAGGCATATTTAGGATTTAGTGATTGGAATGAACATGGGGATTGGTTGACTTCTCATGGTAATATTTTCATTGAGTTGACATGTACTATAGTACGTAGAATATCCATATAAAGAAATTGGAATTTTGAAGTAGCGGCACATGGTCTTATTGTGAACGCGATGGTACTTTGCGCGATGTGGGTTCAAAGCCCATTTAAGAGAATGAACTATTTTCATTTATTTACTAAGATAAAAAGACAAAGTGTGATATTAACGATGCGAAGATGCAGAGTAAAGTTAAAAAATATATTATTTAATTAATTTTTTATTTGTTATTTTATTTAATTTAGGTTCATATTGTGTACCGCACATTACAGGCTACGCAGAGGGTACTTGGTAATCTAGAATTAAGACACTCTTCTCCATTCCTCACTTTCCGATAAATTTGAAGCATTGCATGCTGAGTGGCGTAACTTAACGCGTTAATTAGTTATAAGAGCGAAGAAAATGAAATGTAAAATATTTTATTTCTCGAATGGATATTTGATTTATCGATTAATGTCGCATGCGTGTGCTCATTCCCAGAAATATTTATTTTAGGAGAGCCACTGGAAGTAGCTGGTTACGCGAAATGGTCAAATAGTGAACTGGATAATACGTATGATGATAAATACTGTGGCGGAGTAGATCGTACAGGGCTTCTCTTGAATTTGAACTGCGATACACCTCATGTGTTCTTTTGTGAGAAGAATCCGCTAAGTTTGACATCGTGTTTTATTAAGAAATAATTAATTAATGTCGTTTTTACTTTTAAAAAATTTAGTCTGTTAAGTCTGAAAAAAAATATTGTAATTTAAAAAATATATGAATAAATACAAGTTTATAAGCTTTTTAATTTTTATTGAGTCTGTTAATTTTTTCTACTTTTTAAATATTAATATTGATTACTCAACACTGATTTAAATTTAAATCCAACAATCAGTACAAAGTGCAAAAAAGAAGGAAAATTTCGGTTTTCATAACTGAAATGATTTTTCGTTATTATATGACACAGCCGGTAACGGTAATAATTTAAATAACCAGTCAATTAAATTATCAACTAAATCTGTACCTAGCTTTGAAGCTTCACGTGAGCATTAGATAGAACTTCATGACACGTTCTCATCATTAATAGATAACTCGAAATTTATAACGGCAAAATAAAAGTTTTTTGTCTAAAACGTGATGCAAAAGTAGTAATAAAAAATGTAGAATTCTCCTCAGATAATTATTAGGTTGCATGGGAACTTTTATAAACTCAGCGGGTCAATGAAACAAACTTTGAAAGATACAATTTTGAAAACTTTACGCATTCTCAAAATATTGGCTGAGCCTACGGAATTTTCGGATACCTTAATTGTATGTATTGTGACCTCAAAGGTAGATTCTGTTACTGAACGCAGCCCTGTTACACGTGACAACGTACACAATTTTGCAATGCAACTATATGATAATCACGCGCAAACTAATATGCATTGCAAAGATAATATTTTTTCGCGTCAGCCAGTCACACTACGGCTGTCGTTGAAGTATATAACGCGTCAGGGAAATATTGTAAGAGCGTGAGCTAGCGATTTTTCATCACGCAATCTTTATCAAACAAATTAAATTCAACATAACAAATTCATGGTATAGGTAATTATTCTCAGCTTCCCGCTGTATGCTGCATATGACAGGGTAGACAGAGGGAATTTGGGAACCTAGTGCTAAGACACTCCGTTCCGTTTCCCATGTTTTTCGAATTTGAAGCATTGCGTGTAAAGAGGCAGAACTCAATCGCGCTTTGCCTTGTTACCAAAACATTTGATTATTTTATTTTAATTATATTTAATGTACAGACATAATTTTTTTCTGTTAAATTATATTAGTAACCGGATGATTGAGCTTTGCTCGAAATTTCTTTGGAAAATCAAATTACATATTACGAAATAAAAGAATAGAAAAAGAATAATAATCGAAATCGAAACACCTGAACTCGAACCAGAGAATAATTTAAGCCATTATTTCATATTTACAAATCTATACTATACCAGCTTTAGTATAATATACTATACTAGAGGTAGTTAGTATAGTATACTATACTAGAGCTAGTATAGTATAGCTTTGTAAATATGAAATAATGGCTAAATTATTCTTTAAATAGATTAATATCGTATATTTTTACTATATATTTATGGAGACATTTTGAATACTGCAAATTTGTGGACACGGTTAAACTGAGGTGGCATTCGTCTGTTTTATACAATATATTACTTGAAGAAGCAAGATTCGTGTTCAAAGGACAGTTTTAAACCCACACATTGTAGAGTTACTTAAAGACTTCTAAAGAAACTACAGATATGAAACATTTGATTAGAAAATACGTCTTCGATAGAAAGCTCTAGTTAGTATTAGAGCTTTCTATTGAAGACGTGTTCTAGTCAAATGTTTTATATCCGAAGTCTGCATGGCTCATATTTCAAATTTATATAAAAATAATTCTCATGTTATTTTTGCGTTGTACATGAAAATAGCTAATCTTATCGTGCTTGTTTGACCTTTTAACAATCATTTGATTATTATTCAGAACATTCAAAACAATGATTTTTTGGATATGTTATCTCCGTACTTTTTGTCCCATGATAAATAGGTCAGCCTGTAACGATAATTATTATTTCACAATATAAGGAAACAGTAAAATGTGTGTCTGTATATTTTATTATTTTTACGAAAAAATAATTTAATATGATATTAAAAATAGTAACGGATCGCGAATCTACGAGTTTCATAATATTTTTATTTTACTTTACTTTTGTATACGTATTAGTTCTAGGCAGGGTTTTCACTGAGAACAATGGCATAACATAGTCGTAATGTTTTGTATGTATTTTTAACGTATACAAAATACTGGGGCTGCTAAGACAAATCTCACGATATCTCGATTATGTAAATCATATTACATAGATACATACAAACACACAGGACCCTTTCTTGGCAGTCGTGAATAGGTATTGCATATTGCTTAATGTTATTTTCTATTTCTTTTTATTTAATTCTTTCGAATTTCTTATACATCAAACAAAATTATTATTTTTTATAAATAAATGTAAATATAATATTGGTCCGAAACTTTTACACAACACCCTATAAAGTAAGAGGTCACGCAATTTTAGTTCGCTAATCGTTTTCGTATTGATAAGAAGCTTCAGACAAAAATAACAATTTACTTACAATATTTATATAAATATAAGAATAAAACAGCTCAGTTGAAGATTACATCTACAAGAATAATGATGTGATGTGGAGCTTTTGCGATACTCCATTATGATCTGCTTGTTTTTTACACAGGTAACTTTTTTATTTATTAAACATGGATCATTTCACACAAAAAAGATTTTGCCTATACTAATAATAAAAAGCTGGTCTGGTTTTGAAAAAGTCTTTTGCATTGAATAGCCCGTTAGGTTATAGGCTATATCACATGATGATAAGAACTCTAGAAATAGTGAAACAACTGACTATGGGAACCTAATGCTAACACCAGGTTCCCAAATTCACCAAGGCTAACCTGCCATGTGCGAGATACAGCGTTAAAAAAAAGAAAAAAGAAAGTTTGATAGGTCCACCACTAACGCATACATCTTTGACATGACCTGGTCATTTTCTTAGTTTTTTAATGTAACTATTTTTTTAAGCCATTGTTAGTTTACTAGAACACCGATCAACTTTTTGAGTAGTAAAAATCAACTGTTAATAGCTTATTTAATATAGATATAATTTTGGCGTCGCTTTTGAACAAACCAATGAAAGATGCATTCGACTATTTCTCAAGAATTCATATTATCGATAAAATTTTCGTCGAAATACATTTAACGATCGTTAAAGGCAAAAGAACGTATTTTAGATTTTGCAAAAGTATTTACTTAGAGGAAATTTTGAATTTAGACATTCCACTCCACACGAAGTGTTTTAGCGCTCTTTGCGTACTCCGCTAGTAATACAGCGTGAAGCTAAGTTAAGACACTGCCCTCTAAATTCTCAAGACATGGTGATCTGAGTAGTAGAAGTCATTAAGAACGAGAAAATTTAAATAATTCACTCCACTTACAATGGCTGTGCCGCATCTTTGCAAATGTATATTCTCGTAGATATTTTTTTTTAGCTTCACGCCGTATCCCGCACAAGGCAGGGTAGATAGAGGGAGCCCGGGAACCTAGTGTAAAGACACTCCATTCCTCTTTCGTTCCCAACTTTCCGCCGAATTTGAGGCATTGCGTGTTGAGTGGCGGAACTCAACGCCGCGCTTTGCCTTATTACTAGAGCGCAGAAATGAAACATTAATTAATTATTTAAATTCAAAATATTAAATATTTCATTTCCTTGACTGGGGATCGAACCCAGAACCTGTCGGTTACAGTCACACGCTTGTGCCGCTGCGCCACCACAGGCCTAGTAGATATATTTTATTATTTTATGATACACTCATATTATATAATACATTATGTGAGAGAATTTGATGTGTGCATAAGAATAACTTGAGATTTTTTTTATTTCACGCTGTATCCCGCACATGGCATAGTAGGCAGAAAACTCCTTTCACTTCCCCAATTTCTGCAGTAATTAAGTAGCTGCAAGTCGAATGGCGGGACTAAACGGCACGCTTTGCCTTATCGTTCTTGAGCGATGAAATAAATATAAAATATTTAATTTGAAAATATGAAACATTTCACTTCCTAGAGTGGGTATCGAACTCACAACCTGTTGCTGTTAAAGTTACGTGCTTACGCCACTGCGCCACGACAAGCCTTATTTTTAATTAATAAATTTTCTTAATTTCTATTTATTAATCTAGACTTACATTATTTTTAGGCGTTCCTTTCGAAGAGTTTATGTATATAGATATAAGTGAATTTAACGAAGCTCAGCACGATTATTCAGTGTTGAACGCTGGACCACTCATAAACACCTATTGTTTAGACAAGTACTCATATATCGACTACAGAAGCACGAAACTGGCTCCCTGCAGAACCAATAACAAAGGTATGCAAGGGGAAGTAGGGGCAGTAAAATCAGTTTCTGGGTCTTAGTCAGTCACGAAAGTGCGCTTTCTTTTATCAAAACGACGCGAGTCAAGATTTATCACAACAACAAATCGGCAACCACTGCGCGAAGTAACTTTCAATAGCACAGAAGCTTACACAACTGGGTTGTTAAGTTTGAGGAGATGGCTATACTGTGACGGAATTCAATTTGCCTCAAATTTGTCGAAAAGCGGTGAATGGAGATATCTAAATGGGAATATTGTATCTCAACACTAGTTTCCTAATTTCCTTCTGCCTATTCTGCTATGTGCAGGACAATACAGCGTGACAAAACGAACCACTTAATTAATTTACTTGTTTTGCCCATATTATTATGTTTCAGAAATTAAATGGTTTCAAAAAAATCCACGATTAATTCTATTGAAGTGTCATTATTTATGTGAAATAAAACAACGACAACTCCAATTTAGATAGTTTTAAAATTAAATTAGAAATAATATTTAATGACATGTATTTTTTTTATTTCAGGCGAACGTTTAAAAGATTCAGGTTACTCTAAAGGGAAAACAGGGGAACCGAACAACAACCGCCAAAATGAATATTGTGCTATAATATTACGCAAAGGATTAATAAACGATGTACCTTGTACTGATGAAACAGCTTTCATCTGTGAGAAAGAAGTGAGAAATATGGACTATTCTGAAGATTCTATTAATACTCTGCTTAATTCAATTATTCATGAAGAATACTATTCTTCAAGAATATTATTCTTCATGAATAATTGAATTAAGCAGAGCATCAATTGAATCTTCAGAATAGTCCATATTTCTCACTTCTTTCTCACAGATGAAAGCTGTTTCATCAGTACAAGATACGTCGTTCGTTAATCCACAAGAAAAATAATTTGAAATCATATAAATTTATAACAATACAGGTAAATGACAGAAATTGTTTCAATCAGTACATACAGACAATAAAATTGGTTACTGGTTGCTCTCTGTACATGGAACAAATTTAGTCGTATACGTAGAGGCGAAAACATTGATTTTTAAATATTTTGTCTGTTTGTCTGTGCTTTTGTTCACGTTTAGCTTACCTCGGATGCGGCATAACCGATAAAAAATCACTTTTGTATTTTCCCAAGTTTCCTGCCTAATGATCCCTAAATGTTAAAAAATTGTGTTTTTAATGATATCAAGGTACAAAATTGGTAGACACTTTTGATATCAGTGTACGGATATTATCTTTAAATGATAATATTTATAAAACATCTAATTAAATAAATTATCGCTATTCTTGAATAAAAATATTATTTTAAATATCTTTTGTAATTTTATTTCTTTCTTAGTATTTCCTATAAGCTGAGCGGACAGAATGTAAATATTTCTCTATCGATTTTTCAAAAAAGTACAAATTGGAAACCCTCTGAAATTTCAGCTAGCATGATTCGTCTTTACGAGTACTTTGGTGTTGAGTGGTAGGTAAGTAGGGTCTGGTGATGCTACTGAAAGATGTCCATGCGACTTCTGTAATAAAACGCACAACGAATTCTAGCTAGCGCTCGTATGATTAGTTTTAATAAGTTTTTCTGTTGGAGATTGTAACCAAGATCTGAAGACGTACAATATTAAAAAGTAAAAAAAAATCACAAGAAAACACTTTTTAATAACAAACTTCTAAAACTTGCTAAAAAGCAAGTTTGTTATTAAAAAAACACACAGTCATACACACACGCATACACACGCACGCGCACAGTCGTGCCTCTCCGCCACCACGGACCTCAAACTCTAAAATTTGGTAAGACATTTAATATTGAACAAAAATCTAAGTAATACTGTAAAAACCTCGGCTTGAAATCATAAGAGGATACACTCATTTTACTTTAAAAACATTTAATTTCAAAGGGCTCTTGACTATTCAACTCAACGACTCAACTTTCATAATTTGCATACATAAATTTACCAGCGCAGAGGGAATATTGCTACATTATAAAACCAAATCTACTTTAAATTGTGAGCAAGCTTATAAGTACCTGTTAGAAAATAATCTTCCTGATTTCCTCTTCCACGAAAAAAAGTAATTGATAAATAAATTGAATCAATAAATAAAAATACAATAATGACGAAAATTTCAAACAGTAAACGCGTAATAAAAGCTTCAAAGGCAGTGTATTGGACTCACACTTTTTTGTTTTATGTCTATGAGATCTGTAACACACAACTCAAAAATGCAAAACTGTTCCAGTACGCTGACGATACTACTGATGTTTTTACTGGTAAAACTTGACAGGGCGTTCACCTTATTGCTGAAGCAGGCTTGAGAAAAATATTCAAAGAGCTAGGTGAAAAGATGCTAACGATTAGTTTTATATATTATAGTATTCTTAACCATACCCAACCTCCCAAAGATTTTAATGTTAAGATACATCTTTGTGGTGATGAAAGAAATATAAACTGCAATTGCCTACCCATTGATACGGTACCACCTACTAAGGCAAGCTGCAAACAGAATATATACATGTATATATATATATATATATATATATATATATATATATATATATATATATATATATATATATATATATATATATATATATATATATATATATATATATATATATATATATACGCAATGACTTTGCTTCGGAAGATGGTCAAAAATTTTGGCAATGTGTGGAGAATAGAGGGATTTTTTCTGTCTAGTCTACTTTGTGCGGGAAGATTAAGTAAGATAAGTAAGGTGTGCATTTTTAAGGTTTTGTATCTAAAAACGAACAAAAGTTTGGCAAACAGTAAGTTGGCTTTTTTATAATTTCTTTTATGGCATAGTTTTGTAAATCCAAGTACATGTAAAGTTCTCAGTTGCACGCAAATATATCGAGACGAAATAGCTTTAATAATCGAATTCCCAGATAAATGAGTTGCATCAGGAACAGGACGCCGTCGATACCACCAATCTCCTCTAATTACGAGCAAACTAAGTTTGCGGCCGCCGAGCGCCGCGACAATTACGTTTCACCTAAGACCTACCGATTAATATATTGCACAAGAAAATTATCCACAATATTATATATGAAGGAAACTAGGAGTATATTTTTGTACTCATCCGTTACTGAGTAGTTGACAAATAACGCAAAAACGAAACTACTGGACAAAAAAAGCTTAATTTACCTTTGTAAGTAGGCAAGTAAGGGAGTGTACGCAGCCATAACTTCTAGAATATTTTTTTATTCAGATTCACGCTGTATTCCTTCTATAGCATTATAGGCAGACAGTGTTTGGGAACCTAGGGCTTGAAAGTCTATACCCGTTGAGAGACTATTCAAAATTCTTTCATAAAAAATAAAACTGTCCACTTTATATCAATTTATTAGCGCAATACCACCAATTTTTTTTCGCTTGCTGCTTCAATTTAAACTAGTACACTTATTTGCATTTTATAATTATTTTTATTTTTACTTAATTCAAATAATAATTTCAGTAGCTGCACCGGAAGTACCTTATAGATTTTTATTACGCCCATTTCATACAAAATACAGCAAAAACTAATTAAATGCTCTTATTTTTTGGCTGTGTCGACTATTTGGTACCGATTTCAGCTTGGATTCCGTTTCAATGGGTTCCTTTTCTTTCTTGGAATTACGGAATTTTAAAAAAAACTCTACAAAAAACATTATGATCAATATTTTATAGAATGTAGAAAAAAAAAATACTTACCTTTCTTCCCGACTGCCAAGGAAGGATTTTGTTTTTCGCGCGTATTTTGTATGTATGTATGTAATATTCTTAATTACCTCGTATCTCCTGAACCTTCCAAATGGATTTCCATAATTGAGGTATCGTTAGACTTTTTTTAGCAGTTCAAGAGTTTTCAGATGAGTGACGTTACAGGTTGGTACCAAATCAAAGGACTTAATTTAAGGAATTCAACAAATTTTTATTTATAAAAATATTGAGTCTGGAATAAAAACGCAAATAACTAATACATAAGGCTTAAATATTTTTTAATTATTTTAAGTTCGTTTTTATTAACAAGTAGTAAAAGCTTGTTTTACAAAAGGTTTTTTTTTTAATTTTTATATCCGAACTTTCTATTTCTTAAAAACATTATCACTTTTATAACAACATATATACATTAAAGACTGAAATTTCAACTAAATGAATAAAAATTTTATAGCAATTTTGTCAAACTTATATTTTTTATTTACTAACTTATTTAAATTAAACAAAGACTAAATGTTGAGGAGTGTTTATCAAAATATAATAGTGATAGTGTATCCCTTCCTGAGATAGGCGCATAAAAACAACCAGATAAAAAGACAAAGTTTAAAAAATCTACTCTTTTGGCCCCCTATCACATTAAAAAACTTTTTCTATAAGATTTATTTGATATTGATAATGCTATATATGGGTGTGGCTAACGATATCAAGGCTAAACAAATCAATCTTAGCAAGACGAAAATCATGGAGTTTACCAGACACTGTTCCTCTGGACCAATATGGATTATATATGTATGAAATTTTAGCAACTGGTCACGTGTTAACTGAGATATAAGAACATACAATCTTGTAGAGATTCATGATCTACCCGAGACCTTATGAGGATCGCACGAGGGTCACTGTCACGTCCAAATATTACAGCGGCTCAACTGTAAACACGATGTATATGGAGAACAAAACGAAGCGTAGCGTTGAGTTACACGAAATAATATCTGGGAAAATAAGGTAATGTGTGGCAAAAGGAGTGTTTTAACACTAGTTTCCCTTTTCCCAACTGTAAATATAATTGAATAGGTAGAAGCGTGTATGCCAGATTTTTTTTCATGCTTTTTAATTTCAAATTAATTAACTTTGTGTGTATTTTACTGTTGATTTCGTTTTAGTGTTTCCTTCATTTACTGATTAAAGTATATTGCCATCGTAAATGTCCTCGAGTTATAGATGTGAACGTAAAAACGTATCTGAAACTAGGTGATTTAAGCCACGTAAAAAATGTCACGCAAACGGTGAACAATACTTTTTTTTTTTATTTTCACACATTTGTTACACGTTTATTTAGCTTCAGGTGGGTAGGACAGCAGAAAATATAATATTAGGACACCCATTTGTCCAGTATTTGAGGTATTGACAGTTTCATTTAGTTCTTTATGTAAAAGTATTCTTTTTGATGTAAACGGCTGAAAATGATTAATTTATGTATTAGGGACAATCTGCAAATGCGGCTGCACTGTGTTGATTTCCACCAGTTAACACATAATGTCTTGAAAATTCTGAGTGGAATGGTATGTAAAAAGTTGAGTTGGTAATAAGATGTTTTGAATTGGTAATAGAACACAAGGTTCCCATTAAAAATTTATAAGCACTGATTTTATTGAATTGTGAAAGTAGCATGTCCCAAAGAGTATAAAAAAGCTTTTTATGTGTCATTTTAGATGTGCAGGTGTATATACGTCTAATGTTGTTCATAGAACAAAAAGTTTAATAAAAATATTTTGTGTAGTATATTTTTAATTACGTCAACATGTTTTTTTTAATTACACCTAGATATCACATATTGTATAATTCCGGCTTAGAATAGGATCACCCTGGTACTGATGGTGTCCTAAGAGGCGACTAAAGTACATCACGTCACATTGTCAGCAATGGCAACACGTATGGGTAGACTCGACCGGTTTATTACCACCCCCGGCATTTAAAACCGGCGTTAACCAGTGGCTTTGGCCACTGCGTTTCGCATTGCGTAATGCTGGGCCCCGGTGCCCATCCACTTCATAGACCGGCAATGCTCCTGTAGCTCCTATGGCGTTACACGGGGCCGTGGGCGACGGTGATCACTTGCCATTAGATGACCCGTATGCTCGTTTGCCGTGTCTTTTCCATAAAAAAATGTATCATTTCGCCACTTAACAGGCAAAATATCTTAAAACGGTACGGAATATCCAGACAATAGATTTTTAAGTTCCTCTCAGCCTACCCTGCCATATGCAGGATACAGCGTAAAGTTAAAAATAACACTATTATATAATAGTAATGATACTTTACTGCAAATAAAATAATTTAAATTTTTATATAAATATGATACTCAAATTAACATATTATGTACAATGGCGGCCTTTTCACTACAAGTGATCTTATACTCTTACAGGCAACCATTATAAAACTAACTGAAAAACTGCGTAAAATAAAAAAGTCGTTACCATTTCCAAGCTACATTGAATATATTCTAATCTTTGGACGTGTTCAGTAAGAGGCAAGTTAATGGCCGTTGAAATATGCAACGGCCTATCTCACCTAGTTCATACCTTGTGAATGCCTCAAATGTGTCGTAATATAGAATAGAATGTACAAACATTTTGTTTATTTTTTATTGTAATACAGGCAGAGAGAAAGTATATTATTTAGGATACTTAGCTCTCTTAGATGTCTTAGACGTGAACACCGTTCTATGTCTAATTAAAATTGGGAAACAGATCGGCAAATCAGGGTA
Source organism: Eueides tales michaeli (assembly GCA_018249855.1). Taxonomy (NCBI): domain Eukaryota; kingdom Metazoa; phylum Arthropoda; class Insecta; order Lepidoptera; family Nymphalidae; genus Eueides; species Eueides tales. The sequence continues at coordinate 18,037 of DWMZ01000892.1, forward strand.
GGTAGTTATTAATATAGTGTTAAAACCGTTCCCTACTTTTACATTGCGTATTGATCGGTGGAACTCAACGCCGTGTTCTGCCTAGCAGAGTGACAGTAAGGAAATATAAACATAATCATTTCTTCGAGTGGGATAAATCCAAAACCAATCGCTACACCGCGACGAAGGTTTCACGTTTCCACACATACGATGTTGAAATCTAAATTTAACAACTGCGAAGAAGAGCAGCTAATTTATTTTTAATTTCCTATACATTTTACGATATTGTAAGTAAGTAATTAAACTCACCAATGACTTTTTAAAGAGCAGCTATTGAGTTACAGGTCTAATCTGTCTATCGTTTTTCCAGTTTGTCAATCCAGGGATTACAAAAGTGTTTGTATGTAGTGGTGGTACCAATTTCTTTAAACTTACTTTTCAGGGGGCCTCTAGCTCAGCACACGACCATTCATTATCATGTCTGAGTCCTTGAGGGTCAACTTATCGGTCATTCTTGCTCCATCAATCTGAAAGTGGCATCCGAAACACATATTGTTTATCATATTACATATTGTATATCTTTTAACCAAATCTCTTGATGAAATGTTTAACATAAGATGAAAATAAGATAACAAATCAATACTAGAGTGCTTATTAATCAACTTAAGATTCATACCGTGATACTGTCGTATCGTATTAATAAATCAAATCCAATGATCCCCAAAACGAGCCTTATCTGCAATCATTGCTAATGGTAGTTAAGCAAATTGAATAAT
>DWMZ01000893.1:0-18788 GCA_018249855.1 Eueides tales michaeli
GTGTGCATAAACATTGACAATCAGAGTGCAATAAATGTGATTAAAAACAGTGAATTTCATAAGCGATGTAAACATATAGATATTAAGTATAACTTTATAAAAGAAAAATATTATGATAATATAATTAGTCTGAACTATGTACACACTAATAATCAGTATGCTGATATGTTTACTAAAGCCTTGTCTAAAGACAAATTTATATTTATGAGAAATAGTATTGGAATGTCAAAACTTGTAAATTAATTTGTATGTGTGCTGTAGAGTATTAAATTGATTACATTATTTAATAGTCTATTAAACTTTTGTTACTATGTAAGACTGATGAAAGGCTTGAATTTGGTAGGAGTGTTAAAATATTAGTTTCTATATTGTGTCTATGATACTAAGTAATATAGTCTGTGGTGTAAATTCGCGCCTTTTCTATTTTTGTCTCTTCTTATTCTCTGTGGGCATCATTAAAAGACAGTTGTTGTACTATAAAACTTATTATTTATTTTCAAGTAAATTCCACTTAATCCAATAACTCTAACAATAACAAAATTGATAATATAAAATATTAAAGTTATTCCCCAATTTATTGATTAATCTCAAAACGATAGCTATAATAAAGTGTAAATTTAAATAATATCGCTATATTTTATATATAAAAAAAAAATTATGGTCATATTGTATGAAGCATTACATTCAAATTAAATTCAATATGAAGTAATGTTCAAAAAATCCCGCATTTAGTACTATTGTTGCCAATGTTATTTATACACCATTAAATTATTAATATTTTTTAAAAAGGGATAAATTAAAAAGGGATTTAATATTATATTCGTTAAAAAAATGTTATAAAAATACTAATATAAGTGTTATAGTTAGCTAGAGAAGGAGGCACAGCAGCATAGTGTCAGTATAAATGGGCTACGGTTGTGGATTTGATACTCATTGAAGGAAAGAATTTATCATCATCATCAGAGGGAACTTGGGAACCTAGTATATTTAACTCAACACTCAAAGACTTGGAACCCTATGAGGAGTGTGTTTACACTTGGTTCCCTTTGATTACACTTCCGATTCCCACTTTCCTCCGAATTTGAGGCATTGTGTGTTAAATGGCAAGACTATATGCATGCCGGACTTCACTTCTTTATGAAAGCGAAGAAATGAAAATATTAAACAGTTAATTTTCTCTAGTGGATACACGTGCGTTTACAGTCGCACGTTTGTATTCCTGCGCCACCACAAGCCCCAAAATTAAATTTTAATTCTTTATATAAAGGCTTTTTTTACATATACCTGAAAATGGTATAAAATTTACTGAAAGATTTTAAAAACTACGGTAAAATATTTCAATATAAATATATATTCATTTTTAAGGTCATAACAGAAAAGATTTTTTATAATCGCTATTGGACGTCATATCAACATGATTTATAGCGAAATTCCAGATTTTAAAATACTGCTGCATTCTGAAATAAGTATCGATTTAGTGTGAAAAAAATCTTAATAAAATAAATAAAATGTGCTTCCCACGTTGTAAGATAAGCGATCGGAATCTAGTGTTAAGTCACTCCGTTTCCGTTCCGTTTTACAAGTACAAATTTTCATATATACTTTATTGATAGGAAAGTAATAAAATTAAAATAAATAAGTTTTGGTAACTAGACAAAGCCCGATCTATGTCTTTCGGAACGGAATGTTTTGGGTGTATGAGTTTACCTGGGTTCCCAGGTTCCCTCTAACTACGATACCTTACCGGGATACAGCGCGAAACTAATAAAATTGTCATGTTAACAGTGCTGGAATATATACATAACTAGATGGATAAAGAGACAGTATTGTTCAGTATACGGTGTAAAAGCTCTTCAATTGCGTTGAAGTACGAACACGATTAGTGCCATAGAAGTCTAGAGTTTCTACCACCAATGAGTTAAGATTTAGAAAAGTTAAAAAATTTGCATCTATATAAATTTTCTTAACACTAGGTTCCCAAGTTCCCTCCGCCGCCCCGCCATGTGCGGGATACAGCGTGCAGCTGGGAATAGAACTCACAATCACTTCACAAACCGCCAGATTTATCTAATCTTTGAAGTACTAAACTGGAAATATCTATTTGGAATCTTTCTATTATATAATAGAAAGATTCTAAATAGATATTTCCAGCTGGAGAACTTGATAAGTAAGAATTAAAGAATAGTTCAGTTCAATTTACTAACCATTTATAATGAAGAATAGCGTGTGTCTTATTTTTGATTTGACTTTTCGTCTACGAATATAATAATCTTCTGTAATCCATAGTTTCCATGTTTATTTAAATTTTCTTTAGGTTTATGGTGTATCGCTTATATTGCAGGGTGTGCATAGGAGACTACGTAACCTAATGTTCAGACATTCTGTACGTAACAGGTAATTTCTGCTCCCACATTTGCAGGACGCATTACATACGATAGAGTCATAACGCAAAAGATAATTTGGAAACTTAATTTTAAGAAACTCCGTTCCATTCCCCTTTTTTCACCGAATTTAGGCGTTGCGTGTTGAGTGGCGGAACTGAACGCCGCGCTTCGTCTTGTCACCGGAGCGAAAAAACTTTTAAACGTTTCAATACTATCTCAAATTCATTCAAACACATTCTGGCTAAAGATAATGTATGGCGTGTCACAAGCACGTTAGAACTGTTTACATTATTTGTGATATATGTGGACGGGTCACGTAGCCTCGGCGTACACCCACACGGTTTTTTTCTAAGGTCTATATATTTTTACTGTAGAATTTATTTATGGTATATTGAATGACGTAAAGACATAGGTTGTGAGGTCTAATTAGAGGTCCATCTGAGATTTGATATAAAGCAAATACATATATAAGAATATTTCATAAGAATTTAGGTAGAAAAAGACTATTTTGTTAGTCAGTGCCTGATTTAAGAAGCGATATCAATTCAAACGTAGGAAAGTTTGAACATTTTTTTTACTTAACTGCTCGACATATAGAAGGGCAATGCATTTATAAGTTTGTATGTTTATATCTTTATTCGTATATAGCTTTGTAGAGTTGGTCTCTGAATTAGTGACTTAACTGATTTGGTGATTTTTATGTCAATCGATTCAAATAATAATTAATTATGCCTCAAAAAATTTTAACCTTTGTGTAAAGAAAATAATTAACATCACACAAGCGAGTGACTGTAAATTACATTTAAACATCATTGAGATATTCTCTAAATAAAAGAAAATATTAAAAAAGGACCGACAAAATAAACCACTACCTCAACTTGGCAGAGTGCTTGTAGCTCTTAAACTGCAATTGGATTTTATCTAAAATAGAAGAACGACCGCGATAAATAAAGCCTTCAATAAAAAAAAATGGTTCATTTATTGAGGAGTTGCGGTGCCACAGGCATATAAAGAGTCACAAATAGACAGACAAAAACACAGATTAATAAAAATCCTAGTGCAAACTAACACTGTACTTTATCTAATCAAAAATATAAGATAATGATGATAAGATAGAAATAATTAACGCCATTTACTTTAATGCATTTTGACACATTTCAGTTAGAATTTGACAAAAGTCATCATATCATACTTCATACTAATATTATAAATGTAAATATAAGTTGAGGATTTCATCCTTCATAACTTCTTTAGTTTCTGTTTCAGTTCTTCAAAATTTATAATAATTTTCTTAATTTACTGCTTCATATCATTCGTGTTTTTTCTATGATACGTGACACTGGCAATTATTTTGCGCCTGTCATCGCAAAATCAGGCCATAAATTAAAAAAATAATAATAATAAGTTGCGGACTGTAGGGCGCAGTGGCACAAGCGGGTGACTGTAAATGTCAGGCTGTAGGTTCGATCTCCACTCAAAAAAGTAAATATATTATAATATTTTCAAATTAAATTTATTTTTTAATTTTTTACTCTGGCAAATGCGGCGTTGAATTGCACTACTCAGCATTCAATGCCTTAAATTTGGTTGAAAGTGGGGAACAAAACGGAGTTTCTTAACACTATGTTCCCAAGTTCCCTCTGTATACCCTGTCATGCGCGGGATACAGTGTGAAACTGAAAAAAGTATGTAAGTTTGTATATTTCGTTTTCATGCCAAAACTACTCAACCGATTATTAGGATAACTTTATACACATATTCTTAGAGACATCATCTTTTACTAAATAATATGGCAAACACAATTTTGTCATTAAAAGTGAAAATCTAGCAAACTCTTTAAATAAATATCTTATTGACTATAGTTTCAGCTGTTTGATTTTTTTGTATATTAAATAAGTATTCATATACTCCAAGCGGGCGAAGCCGCAAGGTTCCTAGTATTATATATTTCCATCAACCTTAGAAATTAAATTCAAATATTTATAACCATATTCGGAATACTTTCTACTTATAATAGTAAAAAACGTTTTGACTTTTACCACACGATTAAACTTTTCCACCATTCTAGTAATGAAATAGGGAGATACAGGGTATGTATGTTATGTCTATACTAATATTGATAAACTCAACAGTTTCTTTGTTTGCTCGCGCTAATCACAGGAACTAAAGATTGTATTTGAATTTTGATCTTATGTAATAAGATACAGATATATGTAAATAATTTATATTCATAGAATAAAAAACCATTAAAGAACTTCAAAGTTCTGCTATTGACATAAAATTAGCAAGCACTCTGATGCCAGAGTTGTAAATGTTGACACAATTTATGCCAAAAGCCCTTTCAATTACTAACGTAAGATTCAAAAGGACGTGATAAATTGAAAGTGAGCTTTATAAAAACTTTAAATGGCGGAAACAGTTTGAGAGTTGTGAGCTCTTTCTTCGAGCTTGAAATTTCTACCTTGGAGTTTGTTAAAATGTGGAAATATATGAATTTAGTGGAGAATCAATAGTATCGGGCTCATTTCCTTCTAATATAATAAATGTGAACGCTTGTGTGGATGGATGTTTATTCCACTTTCACGCTATCACTACAAAAAAGGACGAAGATCTATAAATATTATTACTATTATGCTTAAAAATAGTTTATATATCAGAATAACACATAGACTACCTTTGTTGTAGTTTAATTTGGCTATAAAAAATCAGTAGAAGCAAAGTTTGAAAGTGTGCAATATTAAATGACTAAACAACAAAGATTTATACTATAATCTCTACAGGACCATCAATTTCAAACTTCGATTCTCACTTGTCAATATCTGTCTAACACCCTATATCACATTCGTTATACATGGTGCACTTGTAACAATACAAGCTAATGTCAAACCAAGCGTAACTAAACCCTTATTTGTTCGGCGTCGCGTTCTCACTTACCGTTCATTGACGATTTTATCGACATTCTTATATTTTTCTCTTCTATTAGATACATTTTGTAGAAAATATTCATGTTCAAATTCAATATTCAATATTCTTGATGTGCTAATAAAATGTGTTTGGAGTTAAAAGGTTTTTTGTTGTATTATATGTAATGTTATTAAATGTAATTGAAGCCTATCCTGCCGCAGAGCACAAGCGTTTGACTGTAAACGCGACAGGTTGCAGGTTCGATCCCCACTCGAGGAAATGAAATATTACGTGTCGAGTGGCGAAACTCGTTTTTCCTTGTTACCAGAGCGACTAAACTAAAATATTAAATTTTAGTTTTATTCGCTGTCTTAAATTTCGCGAAAAGTGGAGAACGAAAGTATCCTAATCGGAATGAAGTGTCTTAACTCTAGGTTTCTAAATTCCTTGCCCTGCGCAGGAAGAGTGAAGCTGTGAAAAAAATATATGATAGATATCAAAATGCTACTTTTAGAAAAAAATACCACTGTCTTAGGTTTGATTTCCATTCAAAGCAGCGAATTATGTTCCCATTCCCGCCCTCATATATAAAATAGCGCGGAATTAACTCCACCATACAGCACACAATGCTTAAAAACTTATGAAGTATGGGTACAGTACGTGAAGTTCTCTCTGCCTACCTTGCTATATGCGGGTTACAGTATCAAATTAAAATTCCTCATTTTAAGAGTAAAATATCTCAAAAATTATATCGTTTTTTTACAGAATTACGTCCAAAAAGGCCATACGATTCTTTTTATATATATTTGATGTGTACGCCATTAATTTAAAGTTAGTACAATTTTTTTTCCTTCAAAAAACATTAAAACGACAGAGCCATGAATTTTCCTCTAATTGCGTGTTCTGAATAAATAAAACTCAATTTATTAAGAAATAATAGCATAAAAGCAAATTGACCGAGATTACTTTTAATCGATGATATTTGGTAAAAACACGATATGGCAATGATTTTTTTTTAATCGTCGAAACAAAAAGACATGTGTTGTATATATTACCTGTCTATTTGCTTGTAGCACCATAGCGGTTGGATTGATAAACGAATTTCAATGAGGTTTTAGTAAAAAGTCTTGTTGATCGCGATAGTTCTTAACTAAAATTTATGTAAATTGGACTAGCAAATGAGAGATTACAATCAATATAGGGTTTCCGTAATTTAAAAATTTGTTATTTTTATTTTAAGTATATATCTCAATTTATTAATAATATTTTAAGACGAATTAAAACAATATTCCCGAGTAGGATAGTCTATTTATCGAGGTGTTTTATATACGCTTTGATACATTACATTAATTATTTTCATGTAACATTAATTGTAAATCACTCCGTTCTCTTCCATTCAGTATTTTTTTTTTATTCTGGCGTGACGTAGTTTAACGCCGCAAAGAATATAAATTATTTAAAGAAAATCGAACCCACTATAGTGTTTACACAAATTATTCCACTATACCACAATGGTCCCTAATTTACATTTAAATTTACTAATTCGTAAAAACACAATATAGAAATAAACTAACCCTTTTATTAAAATTATAACTGATAGTTGTTAACAATTATTAGTACTATTATTCTTTATTATAGATAAATTATGAGTTGGTCGATTTTTCACGGGTTTGATTTACATTTGAAATAGAATTAAGTAAGCGTGTATTTCTTTTAAAAATATCTATATTTTCTTAATTCCTTATAGTTGAATATGAACGGCGTAGGTTAAGGCATTATCAACTATAATTATCCAAACTGAGGCCAATCGTGGCGCAAGAGAGTGAAAGTTTGTTTCCTATTCGAATGTCAGATCGAAAGGGGTAAACGCAGCTTCTAGCTTTGTCGTATGGATAGTATTTTTAGGTTCACGTTGTACCCTGTATATATGCAGAGGGAACCTAGAAATCAAGTATTAAGACTCTGCGTCCTCATTAAGGCATTTAACCGATTTCCTCCAAATGTAGGAGGAATTGAGTTTTGAGAGGGAAAACTCAACGCGTTACCAGAGCCAGAATATAAAAGTAAATACTTCATTCTTCGTGTGGGAATCGAACCCACAACCTGTCAATTACAGTCACTGTCAGTTACAGTCGCTTGTGCCACTGTGCTACGACAGTTCTCAAATTTTCTATTTGTGTATCAATACGCAATTCAAAAATAACTTTATGCTAAAAAATGTATATACTTATATATAATCTCATTTTTGCTTGGATTACCTGAGAGAATATTTCTCTTTATTTTTAAATTATTCTGAATTTTTGGAAGAAACATATTTATTTAGAAAACATCTAAAAATAATTAATAGTGGAAATTGAACCCGTATATTGTTCGTCCGGATTTTGATATGTTTTCCAAAAAAATCAGATAGAATATTGTATCAAGATAAATCTACTTTCCATTCAAAGTAAAACTTTTATAATAAAACTTTCTAGCCATTTAAGAAATATGTAAATAAAACCTTAAGTATAACAGAGTTAAAAACAAAATAAAAATCGAATCCCCAACCAAAGTGATCGATCGCGCAAGATCTATGCCATGATAGCTTCAATTAAGCTATAAATAAAAGCCAAATGAAACATATCGTGACTACACTACTAATTTAATATTGTTATCTGAAATTAAACATTTTACAACATTTTCAAAGGGTTATATATCAAAGAGCATTAAGAAAAGTCGTCTAACTAAAATAAATAGTTTTTTTTCTGTATCTCGTAAATAGTAACCAAAGCAAATTTAATGTTAATAAAATATTTTTCACTAATGTATCAAAATCGAGATAATGTGTTTGTTGCCAGAACCTAACACCGCGTCAAAATATAAAACATTAAATTTCATTTCTTCAAGTGGGGATCGAATCTACACCCTGTCGCATTCGCAGGGACTCAGAGATTAACTGTTCACGATGGGCCTCATGTAGCTTTAAGAAGATATATTTTCAAAAGGATTATTTTTTTAGGCTTTCGTGGCGCATGAGTATAAACAAGTGTGTGTAAACGCTACAGATTTAGAGTTAGATCCCCACTCGACAAAATTAAATACTTACTATCGTCAGCAAATTTAAGGCATTCTGTATTGGCGAAACTGAACACCAGTTTCGCCAATACTAATAGAATGCCTTAAATTTGCTGAAAATTGGGAATAGAACTGAGTGTCTTAACACTAGGTTCCCAAGTTTCTTCTTCTTTTCCAATTTCCGCCGAATTTGAGGCGAAACTCAACGCCACGGATCTCTTATTTTAATTATATTAATTTAATAAAATCAGGTAAAAATACAAAATATTCTAAGTATTATATCTTTATGCTCAATTTTATATTAATAATTCACAAAACATAAATATACCACTTTGCCATACAACCTCCATACATTCATAATATAATAAAAAAATACTAAAAATAAACAGTATTACAGTAACTAACAACTTGTTTAGATAATGTACGTGTTAAAAGCAATTTCCACTGTTGCCCTCTAACTTTATGGGCAATTTTGGATTTTGTAGTATTCTTAGAGCGTTAGTTCACGCGATGGACTGTCAGAAATATAACACCTATTGCGGAGTTATTATAACGCGATGGCTGGTGACAGCTCTATAATGTAGTGTATATAATTCCAACAATATCAAGTATATGTATATATATATATATATATATATATATATATATATATATATATATATATATATATATATATATATATATATATATATATATATATATATATGCATACAAGTCAAAGTCTGCCCTATTTTTTTTAAGTCTGTTAAGAAGTATTGAAGATCCTAGGTTTTTTTTTATATTATTGTTGTCTTGTCTTGTTTGTTTTTTCTTTTTAGTAAAAAGTATTCTACGCCCTTTTGAAGCTCTGAACAATTTTTCTTTCATGTATTATCATGAAAGAAAGTTTGTTCATAGATATATTGAAAATCTTATAGGTAATATTTATTAAATTGATACTAAATTTTTATTGATTCAGGTGATACATCGGTTTTAATTGTTTAGAATTATAAAATCAATAAATAAAATATTTTAAATTAAGCGAGTCCAGCTGTGAAAGGGTCGCTGGTTTTTTTTCGGCTTCACGCCGTATCCCGCACATGGCAAGGTAGGCAGAGGAAACTTGAGAACCTAGTGTTAAGACACTGTTGCGTCTCCACTTTCCGCCGAACCTGAGACTTTGCGTATTGTTTGGTAGAAAACAATGCCGGGCTTATCCTTGTTACCAGATCGAAGAAAAATTAAATATTTAATTTGAAATTATGAAATATTTCAATTCCTCAAACAGGGATCGAACTCACAACCTATCGTTTCTACAGTCACACGCTTGTGCCTGTCCGCCACGATAGGTCTTACAATATAAGTATGATAAAATAGCTGGCAAGTAATTCATTAAGCCTATTAAAACGTGGAGTGAATTGACACTGTGTATAGTGTCAATTCACTCTACGTTTTAATAACACATCTTTCTATAACAATAGATTTTCTGAACGCTTTTTTTACATTGTCATTTAAAAACCGCTGTAAGCGACAACGACCAACTCTCAATGAGGCCTATTAATTAGTTGTGTTTTGTTTCCATACATTTTTTTTACTTAATATTTTCATTCTAGTCTATTGAAGTTTTTAATTTAAAATTCTGACTTAGATTAATGTCAGGAACGCGGTTTCCGCTTATATTATAATCACACCCACTTGAATTACACTATTTGATTAACAAATCTCAATTACTTTCTTGTTCTAATGACATTATTTAAACTAAAATTTCAGCTTAATGAATAAAATTTTTGTCGAAATTAAACTAACATAAGTTGTTTTATTTTTAACTGAATTTAACTATACTAAATGTTAAGGGAAAGTTGCCAAACTATAAAATAAGAATTGCGTGTTAACGCACATATTAATAGCCATTAGACAAAAAAACAAAAACATTAAAAATCATCAACATTATAAAACGTACCCTATATTTTTTTAAATATCTCTTCTGTGTATAGACAGTGATTGATTACAGATTTATTGTAAGTATATATTGCAGGCTGAGTTATTTTATTTATGTAAATTGTAGCCTGAATTATTTTGATTTATAGACTACATTTGTTTAATAGTTTTTGCGTGAAAGTGGAACAAGCAACTCACAAACTTTTAGATTTATAATAGTAGTAGAATATCGTCAGCATTGAGTGTTAACCTGCTAACATCTTATTACAGTCATCCTGAAGACATTTTATTCAAGAAGGTCGGGTACGGAACGGAACGCGACTTCCCTCTGCCTACCCTGCCATCTGTGGGATACATCGTGAAGCTGAAAAAAAGAAAAAAAGCGTTTTTAAAAACTATGGGCATACCTATACCTATATTATTAAAAAGTCTTTACAATTTGTAAAATTGATTTGTATTCTCTACTGTGCGAAATATAATAAAGGTGGATTTTATATTTTATTGTACCAATGGTATAAAATTATAAAGTACGTAAGAATAAAAACGGATTTAACATTTTAAATGAAACACTTTTAAACGGATTAATCGCGTATATTGACTTTTAAACATTTTTGGAAACCCGACGTTTCGAACACTTTACAGTAGTCCGTGGTCACGGGTAGACTGACCACGGACTATTGTAAAGTGTTCGAAACGTCGGGTTTCCAAAAATGTTTAAAAGTCAATATACGCGATTAATCCGTTTAAAAGTGTTTCCTTTAAAATGTGTAACAATCGCGAAAATCAAAGATACTATTAGGATTTAACATTTTTACACTTTTACCCAAAAATGAGGAATTAAGTTTCGCGCTGTATCCCGCATTTCCAAACCTGGGAACCTAATTTCAAGACATTCTGTTCGCAAAAAAAAAATTTTACAACTTTCCGCTGACTCTTAAGTAATGGCGTATTGCCGCCACTTTACCTTATTACTTGAGCAATGAAATGAAAATATAAAATATTTCAATCTCCAAATGATAATCGAGCCCACAACCGTCTCATTTATATTAAAATGAACGGTCTGCTTTTTTTTCCAACTTTACGCTGTCTCCCGCATCTAGCAGGGTGGACAGAGGGAACTTGAAAACTTATTGTTAAAATACTCCGTTTCGGTCCACGCCTTACCCAAGTGAAGAAATGTAAACATTTAACATTTCATTTAAAAATATTAAAAATTTCATTTCCTTGAGTGGGGATCGAATCCACAACCTGTCGCACTTACAGCCACACACACGTACACGGGTATGCCTCTGTGCCACGAATGGTCTTCTAATATCATTATTAGTTAATAGAACCTATTACTGTAAACAATATGCTGTCGCCAGTCGATAATTGAATTTGAAATCCCATATCATTGTGAGCAGACGCCATTTTCAGTCAGCTATCACCGAATTAACTTGACACTAAATGTGAACTAAGTTGAATGTAATTAGAGATCAATATGTTCTGGTCCATCTGGAATTACATGGTCTAAATGCCATTTTCGGTTAACGCTTTATGGTGAGACGTAGAAATTGTCTGATAAAAATTAAACTTTAATACAGATATGTTTGGTATATTTGTATTAAATTTTGAATAGGAATTCTAGCGTAAATTGTGATATTTTTTTGCTTCTTTATACGCTTAATCCCGCACATGATTAAACATTCCGTTACGTTTCCAATTTTCATCTGATTTGAGATATTGTTAAGTAGAGTGTTTTATCACTAGGGTCCCAAGTTCCCTTTGCCAACCCTGCCATATGCGGGATACAGCGTGAAGCTGAGTACTGAGCATTAAGTGGCAGACATCAACGCCGCGTCTTGCTTTGTTGCCAGAGAAAAGAAATGAAAATAATAAATATTTGATATCCTCGAATGGGGATCAAACCTCAAATCTATTGCGTTAACAGTTGCAGTTGCCCCGCACTATGACAGGCCTCTAACACAATTTGTACAAGCTTTTATTTAATTTACCATTATATTGTACCGTTACGTTCAAAATTTTTATGCAATTTTCAAAGTAGTATGTTACGTATATACATAGTAAAAATATATTTAACCAAACTAAAAACAAAACAAAAGGGCAACATTTATTTAAATAATGAAATAGATATAAATCTAATTAATATTCAAATACAAATCCGGACATGACGCTCGCCTAGGCCGAGAGATTACCGATTCGTATAGGCTTTAATTATATACTCTAATATTATATTAAAATATTTTAGGGTTCCGTCCATAAAAAAGATAGAAGGGAACTCTTATAGTATTACTTTTTTGTCAGTCTGGTACCAAAAAAAGTGATATCTAAAAGTATACAAATAACAATAATAAGTATATATCTTAGATTACATATTATTTTTTGGGAGAGGATGTTACAGTAACAATAAAAAACGCTCTAATATGGTTTGGACACGTATATGGGATTCAATTTCAATAACAAAATATATTTATGAATCAAAGAAAGTATAGTAAAAGAGATAGAGTGAGACCTCGGTTGATCTTTAAAAACGCAGTATCGATCATAATAAAATACCTTAACACTGTATCCCGCAAATAGAAGGGTAAGCAGAGGGAACTTAGGAACCTTGTGTTAAGACACTCCGTTCCCATTAAGACACTTCCATTTTTACTATTTTTAAAGTGTTATTCCACGCTTAGGTTTTTAAATTTAATATTACACTTCCATTTCCCATTTTCCGCCGAATTTGATGCATCGCGTGTTGAGTGGCGGAACTTAACCCCATGGTTCACTATACTGGAGGAGTGCTACTTAAATAGCGTGAGGACTTTTGAAATGTGATACAAAGATCTTAATTATAGAAAAAAATATTTATACATTTTGTTACAATAAAAATAATAAAGAAATGGAAGAAGTTCTTCAATGTGAACGGAGAAAACATTGCATTTCTAAGTTCCTTTTACTATTACTATACAGCATAATGATAGAAAAGAATAAAGACCAAAAATATAGAAAACATATCCTCAATTGAGAAAAATAAAACATTTAATATGTTAAAATTAAATATTTAATGTTTCCACTTTTTCGCTCAAGCAACAACGCAAAGTGCGGCATTGAGTTCCGGCATTTAGCATGCAACGCCTTAAATTCGGCAGACGGAAAGGAGTGTCTTAACACCAGGTGCCCAAAATCCCTTTGCCTAACCTGCCATGTGTGAGATACAACGTGAAGCTAGGAATTTTCTAAACAAAAGGAAACTACTACAGCGATATCATAACAAATTTTGAACAAATATTTCAGGAAGCCATGTTGTACAGTAACACTTAAAGCTGCATACCTTACCGGTCACACAAATACTGGCTGGTCTTACTTGTACCATTGCGTTATGCGGAAATTACACCTTTGCTGGTGTAATTTCCGCATAACGCAATAGTACAAGTAAGACCAGCCAATATTTGTGTGACCGGTAAGGTATGCAGGTCTATATAAGTATGTATAGATACATTTTAAATGACACTTAAATGAGGTTAAGTTTATTTGTTTTTTGCGTTATAGCTATTATATAGCATAGATAAATATGAAGATCATGGACTGCCTTTTCTTTTAATTTAACCTGTATCCCAGATACGGCAGAGGGGTTTGATGGAACTTAAGGTTCCATTACCCTAATTCCGTTACTTAATTTCGTTCCCTAAGCAAGCAATTTTCAATTGATTGAGAGTTTAGTATAGGAACTGAACTCCTTATGCTTACTTTAACTAAATACTACTGATATTAGATAATACTGGTAAGAATGAGGACAAAAAAATGAAAAGATTTTTTTTTCGTAAGTACGAGTACGTACGAATGTAATGGAACCAAACCTACAAAAGTCTAAATTGTTCCACTGCACCACAAGGACCGAATTTTTGGATTTTTTTATCCATTATAGTAAAGGTTGTACATTCGATTCGAGTTTTTATTCTTTCAGAGTTTCGCTCTGGCAACGAAGCAAAGCTCCTATGTATTCAGCTTTACGCTTAATCCCACACATCGCAGGGTATGCAAAGGGAACTAAGGAACCTAGTGTTAAGACTCTCCTTCCTCATTAAGACACTTCAGTTCCCCCCACTTTTCCGCGAATTAGAGGAATTGTGTGTTGAGTGGCTGAACTTAACGCCGCGTTTTCTTTCGTTGGCTAGTACAAAGAAGAATTAAGAATCTTTCATTATTCTTTTTAGTTTCATCTGTATCCCGGCACAAGGCAGGGAAAACTTAGGATCATTGTGCTAAGATTTTAGGCATTGTGTTGAGTGGAGGAACTCAACCCGCGTTTTGCTTCGTTTGCTGGTACAATTCAATGCTAATGTTTTCTTTATTCCTTAATTTCCGATATAAAAAAAATAAACTAGAAGTAATTATACTTTCATTTACTTCCCTTATTTCTCAATTTCAACCACAAATGATTATCAAAAAAATATTGTACAATATAGGTATATTGTATAAATGTAAATCACGTATAAACAACAATAGTTCCAGAACGAGGGGACATTCGTGTTAATCTGCATAATCCTACGTGCTCAGCCTTGCTATATCTCAACTAGTTGGTACTATATATAATCCATATTTACAATACAAATTTAAGATAACCGAATTTAAGATATATATAGACTTGTTATGGCGCAAGGAAACAAGCGCGCGACTGTTAATGCTATAGGTTCGATTCCTACTTGAGGAAAAGAAAGTCGAAGGAACTAATTTCATTTTGGTAAAAAGGCAAAGCGCGGCGTCGAATTTCGCCACTCAACATTGCCTGCCCCCGACGGCAGTAATTGGAGAGCGGATTTGTCTTATTAGATATGGCGGTTCTTAACACTAGGTTCCGCTTACGTTCCCTCTGTATATCTTGTGCGGGATAAAGCGTGAAAAATTAGCAAATTAAAAAAAAATATATATCAAGTTTTTAATACAATCTTTATAGGAGTGCAAATTGAAAATATAACCATAATTTTACTAATAAATTATCATTTTGAAAAAATGTATCTAAAATACTTATTCAGCCTTGTATATAATCTATACTTATAACAAATTTGTAACTGATCACAGTCCATACATTAAATATATATGTATAAGAACAATCTTATAGGGGACATTTATTAACGTATTAGAAGCTAAGATAATGTTTTTATTTGCTTATTTTTGTCTATTTGTCTGTGGGTTTGCACACGCTAATTTCAGCAATTTTTAATAATTTTCCTGAAATTTCAGTTTTAAATGTATTAACTTAAAAGTTATATAAAAATATGTCCGCCTTTAAAGGAAATATATATAATATATAATATTACTTTGTAAGTTTGTTGAAATTAAATTATATTTTTACTCTGTGAAGTGATAAAGATAGTTGAATATTGCCACAAAACATGTTTCTCATGTAACGATTCCAATTTTGGTAGAAAGTAAAAAAAGTAGTTCCTTGATAAGACATTTTTTTCTACTCTGATATACGGGGAAAAGCGTGATAAAGCGTGAAGTTACAAATGTTACTTGATGTACAGTGGTCACTCATGGCGCAGCGGTATAAGCGCGTAACGCTTGCATGTACCGTAACTTGCTATAGGTTCGATTCCCTCTTGAGGAAATGAAAAATGTAACACTTGTACAGATAAATTATATTGCAAACCGTTTTTCTAAGCTATATCAAATGTAGATTCGATGACTAAGCATGGATCCCTGGTTTTTTTCCAAAATGATTAATTACACAAGTAACTACTTTATCCGTTTTAATAAAATATTATGTTTTTAATTTCAAAGAAGACTATTTGTAATTCACTTTAAATTACAAGGCGATACCTAACTGCTGCTTCCTGTTACCGGGTGACGTGTACAACGCCCAGCTAGAATTAGGCGGCGTTGAACGCTGAAATTTAGCATGTAAATTCTTTTAGGGCTGTAAGGGTGACGTCAGAGAGGACTCCCACGTAAACCTATTAATTTAGTGACTAGTAATCTATTAGTGATCTGTTTGAAAAGACTTTGGTCATTAATTCACAGTGCGGCGTTAAGATCTGCTTATTACTCAAAGTCTCAGTGGATTCAAGGATGCATAGTCCTACCACTAAGTACCTTATGTCTATCATTCTATACGGGAAAAGGCGTGAAATCTACCTATGAATTACAATATCACTTGAAAATGAACCAGAAAATTATAAAATACACTTATAATTCACATAATTCAACAATGACTACCGCAAACGTAAGCTCTACGAGCATTGGAGTCACGTATCCAGCAAATAAACTTTTCCGGTTTGCGGAATGCATATGGCGTCACTTCCGGTGAATTTGTTGTAAATGGATACGATAAAATTTTTGTATTTTGTATTGAAAATATTTTTTGGTTATGGTAATGGTATTCGGACAATTGAAATGGGTCAGCATTGTAGAAATAGATGTTTTGATTTTAAGATGCATAAATAAATAAATTTGGAGTCTGTCGTGGCAAGGGCACAAGTCTGTGACTGTAAACGCGACAGGTTGTGGTGGTTGTAGTGTGTGGGTTTGATCCCCCTATTGGGGAAACGAAATATTTAATATTTTTATTTCCTCGCTTTGGCAATATACCAAAGCGCGGCGTTGAGTTCCGCTATTCTACAAGCAATGCCTCGAGGATTCGGCGGAAATTGGGAAATGGAAATGTCTTCATGGGAAAAGTCTGTCTTAAAAGTAGATTCCCAGATTCACTGTGATAGACCTATAATAGTTAATTGATTAAATGTATTAAATCGAGTTCTTTTTTCTCGTTAGGTTAAGAAAAAATTAAGTAGTGTTGAGACACTTCGTTGTTACTTTTTACCCAATTTATAAGAATGCGAATCGAACCTACAAGCCGCTCAAAAGGCAGACACTCTACCACTGTACTACGACAGCCTGAATTATATAAATCCTAAAGAATTGATGAACAATCGGAAAGAACAAAAAAAGGGAAACGATAGAAATATTTATTAGAAAGGTTGTAGACTGTAGTAGGTGAGTGCGAAACTGCTTCGTCATTTATGACTTGAGAGCCTTTCGGATTTCTTCTAATACACGAACGGTCAGTGATGTAATGCGCTGATTGAGATTTTTCTCATTGGTTTCTAAGTTTATATTTGGTATTTGGTAGTGAGTTCTTAAATTGACTTTAGAGATTATATAATATTTACTTACATTTATGAACTCACTTACTCATTCAGTTTCATGCTGTATCCTAACCTAACGTTAATTAGAGCAAAAAAATGAAAACAATTGAAATGTCCAAATTAAAAATATTAAATATTACATTTCCCTAATTTGGCTTCGAACTCGCAATCTGTTAACAGTTGCCCCTGCGCCATAACAGACCTCAATACATGCGTTATTAATACATTTAGAAAGTAAAAAATGCAAAAACATGGTTAGAACTCGCGTTTCAGAGTTGTAAAGTTCGTATTTAGCTCTATAAGAACGTGGTTTAATTGACTAAATAACTTGGATTGATTCTAAATTTTATAAGTTTCTATTCTTTTTATTTTGTAAATAATACTTAAAAGACATGAAAGGGATGACATTTGTTACTACGAAAAAATATTATTATCTATAATCACTGCGCTTATTGATTCCAAAGTTAGCGACAAAAGCTCTCATTAGTGCCTTCTCTAAAATTCAATAATCGCGGCAATGAATGGTGTCTACCATCTATTAGCTGTTAATAAACTATATAATAATGATAGGCTGATCTGATTAAATCTATTCAGCTGCCTGATAAATTGATGGACTGATGATAATTTATAATAATACTAGTGACCTGCCCGCGGCTTCGCATATTTGGTTTAAACTATTTTACTTACTAATTTCGACTACTTTCTTGTTCTAATTATATTATAAGTTTTAAGAAAATATCTGTACATTGAAAACTATAATTTCAGCTAAATTTAAAAGAATTGTAATAATTTTTCGAGCTTAATAACAAAAAAAAAACCGTTTATGTTGAGGTAAGGTTGCTAAAATATAATAGTGAAAACTGCATTTAATCTGGTTAGCCGTTTATGAAATTAGTGCGTAATAAAAGCACAGACAAACAAAAAGTTTTAAGAACTACTATTTTGGACCCTATTACTACTCACTATACATTGTTTTCATATATTAGTAACGGTTTAGGCAGCGCAAGCCTAAAGAGCTCCCAATCGGCATAGTGTTTACCGACCTCGTTTATATATATTGTCATAGTTTAGCCATTTGAAGGAAAATCTTAGTGTTTTATATAGCCTTTCTCTTAAATCACTCACAAATCTGTTGCGTAATTTGAAAGATTTATTGATATTTGTATTCCCTTTGCTCTAGTACTGAGGAAGCAAAGTGCGATATTGACTAACGCCAGTCAATATGTAATGTAATGTTTCGACGTAAACGGAAGTATCTTAACGAAGTTTGTTAATACTCCGTCACCAGGGTCCCTTTTGCCTAAACTGTTTTCTTCGGGGTGAAAGGAATATGATGTTGTACGTAAAAATAAAATGTCTTGAAGCTTGAGCTTGAGCTTGAGCTTGAGCTTGA
>DWMZ01000894.1:0-18785 GCA_018249855.1 Eueides tales michaeli
GAAAGGGTTAAGTAATAATATATATTTATTTTCAACGTCTATAACTTAGATGCTCACGTGTTGTAACGTTTTTGAAAATTTAAATTTTTTGATGAAAATATGATTATTAGTCCTTTTATAATAATAAATTAATTATTAGTTTTTATCATTTAATATTTTTAGTTTCAACAAAAGAATACCTTCAAGGTATCTCCATTTTTTTATATTACATAAAAAGTTTTGTTTGAGTATCAAATTAGAAAATTTTCAAGAAATTATATATTTTTTGTTTTGTTGTGTAATATTCTTTTAGACTCAATAAGTTTTAAAATATGTAAATTTTACAAAGTCAATGGCAATATAAATACTAAAGAAATAATAAAATCTTTATAATTAAATGTTGTCTAAAAACAACAAAACCATTAATGCTATCCATATATTGACTCAACAATCCATACTATATATATAATCCTTTGAATTTTTGTTGTGGGTCTTAGTTATTCATATAAAAAGTGGGCATCATTTTGGTGAATTCATGAAAAATACAATCTAAATAGTTCTAAAGGTCTTACTAAGGAGTGTCTTAACACTAGGTTCCCAAGTTC
This sequence comes from Eueides tales michaeli, assembly GCA_018249855.1. NCBI lineage: Eukaryota > Metazoa > Arthropoda > Insecta > Lepidoptera > Nymphalidae > Eueides > Eueides tales. The sequence continues at coordinate 585 of DWMZ01000894.1, forward strand.
CCTCTGCCTACCCTGCCATGTGTAGGATACAGCATGTAGCTTACAAAAACAGACCAATAATATATCATCTATACTTATAATAAATCTGTAACTGACCACCGTCTGTACACGGAAGATATATTAAATAACATCTCATAGGTGAAGTTTATTTATGTAATAAAAATTGGTAATTGTATATTAAATGATTTTCTTTATTTTTAGAAATGAGATCAAGGAGTCGCTACAGCAAGTCCCAGGATTGGGATCCAATGCAAGAAGACTTTAACGACAGGAACTATGATCCTCAATATCCTGATGATGATGCAAAGTGAATATTTTGTTTATTATTAAAAAATATACACTTATAGGTTCCAATATGATATGTATTTTTATTAATATATAAAAATTGTAAGAAAAAAAAACTAACTGTCGAGGCCCGTTGTGGTGCTTGTGACTGGAATGCAGCAGGTTATGGGTTCAATCCCTTCATGAGGAATTGGAAATTTTCATATTTTCTTCTCTTCCCTCTGATAATATGGTAAAAAGCAGTTTGATTTCTGTCACTCAACACGAAACGCTTTTGGTTCAGCTGAAAGTGGAGAAAAAGAGTGTTTTAAAACTAGGTCTCTCTGTCTCCCTCTCAGGTGGGGGTACTGAAAACATTTAAAAAAACTGCTTGAGTCCTGTTAATTTTAAATTAAATATAAATTAATATATATATATATATATATATATATATATATATATATATATATATATATATATATATATATATATATATATATATATATATATATATATATAAACATAACATTTTTTTTCCTCTGCCCCTCCTAACTAAGGTACAGGAATCATTGCCACAGGTAATTTTAGATCTCGATTAATATATTACGGACCAATTTCACTACTGGCTGATATAGTAACCGATAGCCTTATCTGCCAGATAAGGCATATCATGGAATTGTCGGATTATCTTTATATTATCTACCATATTAATTATAATGGAGTTTGATGGTGACACAGAAATAAATATAAGCAGTTTCTATCTGTGACATAGCATTCATTGTCAGATTACTATCTGAAACTTTATTTTTAACCCATCTAACTAGCCCTAAAGTTAATACATCTTTTCTTCTTACTTGCTTGCTTACTTAAATTATTATTTACTTAATATTCTAATTGGGACTTAGCTGTCTATAATACTGCACAGCATACGGCAAATAAGCGTACGGGTGGCCTGATGGTAAGTGATCACTGCAGCCCTTGACACTGTTTAGCTCCAGAGGAGCTAAACAGTGTCGTGGGCGGCAGGTGTGTTGCCGGTCTGTGTATGGGCACCGGGGCCCGGCACTATCCAATGCGAAACGCAGTGGCCAAAGCCATTACTTGACGTCGGTTTTAAATGCCGGGGGTGGTAATAATCCGGTCGAGTCTGCCCATGCGTGTTGTCATTGCTGACAACGTGACTCTCCCACTCGTACTTTAGTCGCCTCTTACGACACCATCAGTACCAGGGTGATCCCATTATAAGCCGGAATCACAAGGCGTAATTATTTAGTATTGGATTTTTCCTAGCTTCTTATACTTGGCGAACATAAGCAGAGTAGGCTAAGGGAACCTAGTTGATTCCCCCAGCCTACTCTGCATTACGCAGGATTCAGTAGAAAACTTTCTGTTTCTATAATCTTACAGAATATATCTCAAGACAATTTTCTCTCAATATAAATCCTAAGATATTATTTTCTAAAGATATTTTTTATTTCAGCGGCGACGTACAGCTCGATCATTGTAAGCTATACGTAAAGAATATAAGCAAAGCGCTAAGCGAAGACGGGCTGAGAGCGGTTTTTGAGAAATACGCGACCAAAGTAAGGGTATTTCTGAGCAGAGATCCGAAGAAGAGATACGCTATCGTGACTTTCGATAGTCCTGGGTGAGTTCTTTCTGGGCAAAGGGAACTTGGGAACTTAGTGTTAAGACACTCCGTTGCGTTCTCTACTCTCCGCTGAATTGAAGCCGCCACGCCGCGTTTTGCGTTGTTACCAGTATGAAGAAATGAAAACATTAATTATAATTAAATATTTAGATTGAAAATATAAAATATTTCATTTCCTCGACTGGGGATCGAACCCATAACCTGTCGCGTTAAAGTGACATGCTCTTGCCCCTTCTGCACCACATATCGCGTAGTATTATAAATATAGATTGTTAATTAATATAACATAATCAAATCTTTACTGTTTTTAAAGTGTTATTCCACACTTGGTGAGAACGCATGGCTTAGTTGGTCAGAGCGCTTGGACGGTTTCCAAGAGGCACGGGTTCAAATCCTGCTTCGTTCAAATTTTTATACGTTTTTAAATTTAGTATAATCAAGTCTGTTGTAGTGCAGTGTCTCAAGTGTAGTTTCATCAAAGTCGATTGCGGGTTCGATTCTAACTGGGTGTGATCGAATATTTTTATGTCGTGTCTGTGATAATAAGGCAAAGCGCGGCGTTGAGGCCCGACATACAATGTCGTGAAAATGCTTCTATGCGTGGTGTGAACACTACATTACCTCTGTTTACCGGGCTATGTGCGGGATACAGCGTGAAAGTAATAAAAAAATACACTTTTTTTTACGATTTTTTTTTGGCTTCACGCTGTATCACGCACGAGGCAGGGTGGGCAGAGGGAACTCGGGAACCTAGTGTTAAGACACTCCGTTCCACTTCCGTTCCCCACTTTCCGCCGAATTTGAGGCATTGCGTGTTGAGTGACGGAACTTAACGCTGCGCTTTGCCTTATTACCAGAGCGAAGAAATGGAACATTAAGTATTTAAATTGAAAATATCAAATATTTCATTTCCTCGAGTGTGTATCGAACCCAGAACCTGTCGGTTACAGTCACACGCTTGTGCCGCTGCGCCACGACAGACCTCAAATGGTTGTTTTATTTAAAAAAAAATAATTGTATTTTTTTTTCACAAAATATTGTTGTTTTTTTAGTGAAGCGAAGCTAGCGATGATGAAATTAAATAGAACTGAGCCGTTGCAGTTAAATATTAGTATCGCTCATATGGTGAGTTATATTTTATGTATATTTTACTATATTATGTCATACGGGAAGTTTATTTTACACTAGGTTCCCAGGTTCCCGTTGGCTTGTTGTTCTGCTATGTGCTGGATGCAGTGCTAAAACTTACTTATTTCAAATTAAATATATGTTACTTACGAGTATCGCAATTTTTTTTTCTTGTTCTCATAAAGTTATCACTTTTAAGACGATCTTTATTTTAAAAACTGAATTTTCAGCAAAATGAATAAAAAAGCATTATCAAACTAAATATTTTAGATTGACGTCACATTTTGTTTAATACATAGCTTGACGCTGTATCCCGCACGTGGCAGGGTAGGCAGAGGGAATTTTGGGAACCTAGTGTTAGGACACTCCGTTCCGTTCCCCATTTTCCGCCGAATTTATGGGATTGTACAACATGTCGTTCACTATTATAACTTTTATTAATAAACGTCCCCTATAAAATGTTATTGAATACATCTTTCATGTACAGATAGTGATCAAACATTATTTTCTAGAAATATTTTCCACTTGGGCTTCACGCTGCATCCCGCACATAGCAGGGAAGAAATTATAATATTAAATATTTAAATTGAAAATTTAATATTTTTATTAATTTCCTCGAGCGGGGATCCAACCCACAAGCTGTCGGTTACAGCGACAGTCTTGTCCACGCTGCTTCACGACAGGGAAATTCCCTCTGCCTATTCTGACATTTTTGTGATGAAAAACAACCATATTTTTAACATATTCTTTATTGCATATAATAAAATCAAATAAGAAAAAAACTAAATGAAAAAATTAAAAAAACGTTTACATTGAGCTTATTTGTAAAATATATCTCTTCCAGCCAGTGGAAGAGAATGAAGAAAAAAATTGCAGTATAAAAATATCAAAGCAATCATAATTGCAAAAAGATAGAAAAAATTGAAACATAAATTAATAATAGTAGTGTTTCTTAACATTAGGTTCCCAAGTTCCGCCTCGTACCCTTGTACCAATTTCCGCCCTTATATACAAGATATAAAACTAGTATAGAATGAATTGTAGTATGTATAATTCGGATACTATTTCTAAGGATTTATTTTTCCGAATCTCGAATCGAACAAAGGTGATTTATTGCCAGAAATATTAACTTCACTATCATCCGCCTCGCACACAGTGTTTAACTCCGCCGAACTGACGTTGTACGGCAACAAGATCTTCAAATTCGACTGTTCGAGAAACCACAAACCATTTTGCAAGTCAAGCATTTCCGGTAAAATTCTTATATCTTGGAATCCTTTGAAATTGCCTTGCTCTTTTACTTCCGTTACGATGAGTCCGTTAACGGCTTTAACCGTTACATTTAGGTCGTTTATATTTAGGAGTGGATATTTTATGATAAAGGCGTCTCTACCGTAGATTATTTTCGCACCAATGTTAGTGTTCTGCTTACAGAATTTCTTTAGAAATAAATTAGCTGTGGAGTATTTTCTTTTGATTTGGTCGATAGTGACGCGTACAGATGGAGGTTGATGGTCGTGGTGATTGCCGTGGTCGTGATACAAGTGGTGGTCGTAATCCTCGTAAGAGCTGAGACCAAAACCGTGATCGAAACCGTGGTGGTGAAACCCGTAGTCGGGATACGGAAAATTTTCCATAAAGTGCGCCAGAGAAGTCACCACCAATCCGAAGAGCGCGAGAGTAAATAGTGTACGAGACATTGTTGTTACAATGCGGCGCTCAACACTGTGTGACTGATGGCAGTACTGAGCGACACGCTGTTTATATACATATAAGTGATATATCGTCGGCTCGGTGGTAAAGAGAGCAAACCCACATATTTAAAATTTTGTGTCAATTTATTTATATCTATAAGCTGATCGTGGCGCAAAGGCATAAGCGTGTGAGTGTAAACGCGACGGCTGTGGATTCGATCGTCACTCGGTGGACCAAAAGTCCGTTTAAATTTGATTCAGGAGCACGTTGGCAGTTACAGTAGCAACCCCCTGTCCATAGAGGAATTAAAGGAAAATAATCAAGAGAAAATGCAAACATTTTACCAAACACTTGTGTGGATGTCAGTGAAAATTTCCGCTCCAGATTACAGCACTGTCAAGTTGTCAAGGATCGCATATGGATGATGTCATTTTTCAAATTAATATCCTTTTTTGTGTACTTTTACAATGAAAAAAATAGAATGTATATCACATCACTAGTTTCATTTAAATTATCGCTTGAAATGGAAAGAAAGTTTTGGTCCACTCTGTATATAATATTTTTATTCGTTCGCTGATGGTAACGAGGTAAAGCGCGATATTGAAATCCACCAGTGAACACTGGTACAAGTAATGCTACATATGCCGCGAAAATTGGAAACAAAACGGAGTGTCTTGACACTAGGTTACCTCTACCCTACCCCGCCAAGTGCGTGGTACAATGTGGAGCTTATCTATATCTACATAATTATATATGTAAATCTCTTCTGTATCGACAGGTATCGACAGGTCTTTTAGGGTCTTTTAGGGTAGTATCGACAGGTCTTTTAGGGTAGTATTGACTGGTCTTTTAGGGAGTGCAGAGGACCAAGAACAACAGGATTTCTTCAAACAATTATGCGTGAAGTTAAGTTGTGGGTGATGATTGAACATAAATTATATTTTCTAAACCACAAATCACAAACAGAGATTTTTCTTTATTTAACACTTTTTTTCATGTAACCCGCTTATAGCAGGATAGGCAGAGGGAATTTAGTGTTAAGACATTTCGTATCCCACGCATCGCTCAAATTTTGTTTTTGTGTTGAATGGCGGAACTCAACGCCGCATTCTGTCTTCCTTCTAAAGCAAAATATATCATTTCGTTATTAATTACTCAAGAGGGTAAGCCTGCTATATCTGTTTAGTGTAGTTATGTACGAGGTGTGTTCAAAAAGTATCGCAAATTTTGTGTTTTTTTTTTTAATTTTTTTTTTTTTTTTCAACTTACGAAATCGGCCAAGCTGGTTCAAATCCCACCACTTTCAATTATTTATATGTTTTCTAAAAAAAGTATTTTTCTTTTCAAAGTGTGGTATATAATTTTGTTATAATTTCACTTTATTATATACTTACTTATCTTCACGCTATATACCTAGCGGGGTAGGCAGAGAGCTACGATCTCAGCATACCTCTTTCGCCTCGTCCACTGTCATTAACCTCTTCATACATGCCCTCCGGAGGGTCCTCATGCTGTTTACGTGACCTTCCTCCAGTATCGTAGATACTGTGTTTTCGAAGGTCAACCGAGGTCTCCCCCTCCCCTTCGCTCTCACTGTATTATATAATTTAAAAAAACTATTTTTTTATATCTTGAAAATTTACTTAATATGCTGTAAGCAGGTTTTAATAAATAATATTTAAATAAGCTGCCGATATATTGGTTAGCCATCTTTAACACAAGATCTTTCGATAAGTTATTAGTTTAAATAAAACCCGACGATTTAATTTATGTGCTGCATATTGCATGTGCGGGGTTTGCCAGTGCACTGCCTTTGTTAACCTTTGACATATATTAATTACTAGCTATGTCTCGCGACTTTGCCCGCTCGAGTTACAGTATTTTATATGCTAATCTCAATTACTTTGTTGGTTTAATAATATTATCAGTTTTAAGACAATATCTTATACATTGAAAAATGAAATTCAGTTAACTGAATAATATTTTTGTAGCAATTTTTTCGAATTTAATATTTTTTAATTGACGTAAGTTTTTTATTGTTTAATTGATTTTAATTAAATAAACATTATATGAAAGAAGCCAAGCCAAGTCTGCTTAATCGTTTCTTAGATTAACGCATACAAACAGACAAAAAAAACACAATTTTGCGTTCTGTCACATAAATAAAGCCTATAAGATGTTATTTAATATATCTTCCATGAATAGACGGTGATCAGTTACAGATTTATCATATGTATAGATAGACTAGCAACCCGCTCGCGGCTTCGTCCGCTTGATAATTGTTCTTTTCTAATTTGTATTACTACCGTTTTCTAATTGTTATTTTCGTATCGTTATACGATTTTTAAAACAATATTTTTATCTATATTAAAATTTATAGGATTTTTCTATAACAAGAAACATTCTTTAAACTGTTTTATTTATAAACGGATTGAAATAAAATAAATTCTTAATGTTAATAGAAGTTGCCAAATTACTGTTTCTGAGATTTGCGAAAAATATACTGTTTTTTTCGACTTCCGCACATAACAGAGGGAACCTATAAGAACTTAGTGTCAATACACTCCGTTCCGTTCCCAACTTTCCACCCAATTTGAGGCATTGCGTGTTTGACGTGAGTGGTGGAACTCATCGCCGAATTATTATATAAATACCATTGAAGTCGATACCAGCTAACAAAAGTCAGCAAAGCCAGGCGGCACATACATGTCTTTGAGATTACACTCCTCTCAGCGGGTTTTATTACGGATTACGGATTGTTCTCACATTGTCTTCGCGTATGTGATACCAATCAATCCATACTTTATTTTTAAGTGCGGTATAATTTATATCTTATATTTTCTGATCTAAAAGATATTTTTTTAATATATATACGGTTTTTTTCTTATTTTTTTTTTGAGGCCTGTCGTGGCGCAGCGGCACAAGCGCGTTGACAGGTTCTGGGTTCGATCCCCAGTCGAGGAAATAAAGTGTTTAATATTTTCAATTTAAATATTTAATGTTTAATTTCTTCGCTCTGGTAATAAGGCAAAGCGCGGCGTTGAGTTCCGCCACTCAACATGCAAATTTCAAATTTGGTGGAAAGTGGGGAACGGAAGTGGAACGGAGTGTCTTTACACTAGGTTCCCGGGTTCCCATTGCCTACCCTGCCTAGTGTGGGATACAGCGTGAAGCTACAAAAAAAAAATCAAAAAATATACTGTATTTTTAAACCTAATTTCTTTTAATACAGAGTAAACATCAAGATTCCCAACAAAATCAAGCGCACAGCAGTCGTTCAATAAACCAGAGAGACAGAAGCGAAAGCAACAGCAGCAAGGGATGGAACAATCGGTAAGTAATTTTCGTTTTGACCCGAGGCTTCGCCCGCAGATTATACGAAATGCTTACATAAATTGTAGCCCATGTGTTATTCTAATGTATGAGCTGTCATTGAAAAGTTTAATCTAAATCGACTTAGTAGTTTTTACGTGATAATGAAATAAACATCCATTTTCAGTTTTTTTTTACATTTGTTTTTATTAGAACGGTTTAGTGTTTTTTTTTTATAATGTATAGAGGCACAAGCGTTCGACTCTATGCGATAGGTTGTGGGTTCGATTCCCACTTGAGGAAAAGAAATATTTAATTGTTTGCAATTCTGAAACATTTCGTGTCGCGCGGGCACAACCGTGTTATTGTTAATGACAGGTTGTGTGTATGTCTCATTTCTTTGCTCTGGTAACATGGCAAAGCGTGGCGTTGAGTTCCTCCACAGTACTCGCAATGCTCCAAAAACAAGCAGAAAGTTGGGAACGGTAACAGAGTGTCCCAACACTATATTCCCAAATTCCTTCTGCCTACTCTGTCATGTGCGGGATGCAGCGTGAAACTGAAACAAAAAGTACCTACCAATTTAAATTTTTTCGTTACTGTATGACAGGTAAAGTTAAAGCACAATTGCACAAAACATGACACCCCTTAACACCTCCAGCGCCCCCTCAACACCCCCAACAACCCCCCAGACCTCCACAATGAATCAATATATAGGTGTTCATTGCACATGTCCAGCCTAGTCTAGACTTGCGGGAATGCTGTATCGATTTATGAGAAGAAATCTGTGGAGGGAACGTGCGACCAATGGTGTATATATAAATTAGGTTATCGAATTCTGATTATTTTTAGGGTAGTGGCTTCGATTCTTCGTTTGGTATTTTTTTTTTTGGTATGCGGCGGCGTTTTCTACTTATTTCTAATAAGGGATGCTTATTTTGTACTTTGTTTTAATAGCTAAGAATATTTTAGCATATTAAGTGTAGAAAACGTTTAAAAAATCTTTACAGCGTGAAACTGAAAAACAATACCGATTTCAAAATAAAAATAGATATTGTGTGACAGGTAAAATTGAAGCACCTGTAAAATCTGTGTTAATACCAAATTGCATAAAATGTGACCTCCCGACGCCCTGTAACACTCCTAACACCCCTTAACATCCCCAACACCCCCAACACCCCCTAACACCCCCAACACCCCCTAACACATAAATTGAAATTAGGTTATCGAGTTCAGATTATTTTTAGGGTAGTGGGTTCGATTCTTCGTTTGGTACTTTTTTTATCTACTTATTATCTACAAGAGATGCTTATTTCGTACTTTATATTAATAGTCAAGAATATTTTAGCATATTTAGTTAAGAAAAAGTATAAAAACATTTTTTATACGTGTTCGTATTTTCATATTTATGTGAATTATATTAGATACGGGGAACTTGGTAGACAGAGGGAACATGGGAACCTAGGGGGCGCCAGTGTTTATAAAGGGAGGAAGGGTAAAAGAGAAAGGGGTACCATTTAATTCCGCTCAGTCGTTAGCCAGACGTCGTTGAATGCAGTACTTGCATTTTACGTTTAGTGTTGTAGTTAATAAGTCTTCAGTTAGTTTGGGTTCCTTTTATTGTGAAGTAGTTTAATTTAGGTTCCTTTAGGAGTAATATTTAAGGAGGCGTTAAGATTTTTTTTTAATTTATTGTTAAAACTGTTTGTTTGTTTCAATTTTTGGAACGGTTATTGGAGTGTCTTGGAAGTAACAGGTATTGTTTAGCTTATTTGCTATTATAAAATTATTCTTTATATTTAAATATAACCTTTGCACCCTATTCGCAATAATACGTCCATACGGTATACATTTTTTTTCAAGCTTATTTTTTTCAAGCTTAAGTTATCGTGTATCCCTAGCGGAGAAGGCAGAGAGTTTTTTTTTATTTATACTTTCTTTGTGTGTACTAATGCTCCCTGTTGGACCAATGGAATAACTTCTTTTTGTCAAAATTGAATTCGAAGTACATACGATAATGGGCGTACATGAATACATTATTAAAAATATTTTTTTCATTTAATATTAATTGTTTGTTAATAACAACTCTTGAGTAGGTACGTCAAACCCGAGTCTCCCCCATTCCCAAGCCAAAACATAGAACTATGCCTTTAATTTGTTTTTTGTACAATAAATATAATTTTCTTATATATCTATAGTGAATACACCGGGTCACCTGAAACGGTAGGAAAGGGTGTAATAAAAAAAAATACGCGCATGCGCACTACAGTACAGGACCAACGGGAAATCTGGGGATTGATCTAGAGTCTACAAATAGAATTTCATTTGGGCGTGGTTCTTGCACTTTAGGGGAAAAGGGGGAGGGGGGGGGGGAATGTTGTTCTATTGTAGAATAAAATAAAACAATTATGTGGGATAGTCTTTCTGTATTAATAGATTTTGGGTTCTACTACTAGTATATAAAATTATAATAACTTAAAATACTAAATTTAAAAACGTATAAAAATTTGGACGAAGCAGGATTTGAACCTGCGCCTCTTGAAAACCGTTCAAGCGCTCTGACCACTAAGCCGTCCGTCCTCACCAAGCTCCGTCGAAACTTTTATACGCTTGTTACAACTTATTTATGTTGCTAGCATCTCTGTAGGGAGATTTTTACAAATTTCCGCTACCCAAATATAATTAGAATTATCGTTTGACAAGAGAGAATGCTGCTTATTAAATATTTTTACTATTTTTAAAGTGTTATTCCACACTTAAGAAAGAAAAATACTAAATTTAAAAACGTATAAAAATTTAATACGTTTTTAAATTTAGTATTTTTTCTTTCTTAAGTGTGGAATAACACTTTAAAAATAGTAAAAATTATTATAACCTGCCACAAAAAAGTAGAAAAATAACGTTCGAGTTGTATCTATACGAGAATATATAATTTGTGATAATTTCAACTGTCTCACTATCACGATTCATGAGATAGTCTGGGACAGACGGACAGACATGTTCTCGTTTTATCCTTTGGGTACAGAACAGAGCGGAGAAATTGGTGCATTCGAATTTAGGAAAGTTGAGGAATAGTCTACAATTTATATTGTGCCTTATTTGGGTGTAGTCGTCCCACCTTAGTGGAGGAGAGGGGGAGGTCAGGAGGATCTATATTCATATGATGTCTAAGAAATTATGTAATATTTATTTTATTTAGAGGCCTGTCGTGGCGCATCGGCACAAGCGTGTGGCTGTAATCGACAGGTTGTGGGTTCGATTCTCAGTCGAGGAAATGAAATATTTAAGATTTTCAATTTAAATATTTAATGTTTAATTTCTTCGCTCTGGTAATAAGGCAAAGCACGGCGTTGAGTTCCGCCACTCAACACGTAATGCCTCCAATTCGGCGGAAAATGGGGAACGGAAGTGGAAAGGAGTGTCTTAACAGTAGGTTCCCGGGTTCCCTCGTGCGGGATACAGTGTGAAGCTAATAATGATTTTCTTTCCATTCTAAGCTATTTCATAATTCGTATGATTGCATAGACTCTAAAACCTAAAAAAGTAAAGAAAATTATTTTTTCTCTATGAATATTTTATAAAGCAATGTCTAGTGACATTGTTCCATGTAGACTTTTTTTTCATTCTATTTTTATATATCGATTTTTTTTTCTTTTTTTATATATGTGCGCTATAGATACGTAATTTGTGGTTTACCGATTTTTAATCGACTTTAAAATAAATACGTTAATAGTTTATTTTCAGCTTCATTCTGTATTCAGTACACCTACCTTGCCCGTAGGTAGAGGGAAGTTGGGAACCTACTGTTTAACAGCAGGTTCCCAAGGCACTAGATACTCCATTCCGTTTTCTACTTTACGCAGAGTTTGAGGTATTGCGTGTTGAAAATAGTAAATATTTCATTTCTACGAGTAGGGGGTCGAGCCACAACCTGATGAGTATAGTCGTTTGAGCCACGATAGGCTATATAGGAAATATTTTTATAATAAATAATGAGTTATTTTAAATATTATCATAAGGCTTCGGTGTAAAGTGGTAATAAAAACGGAACGTCTTTACACCAGGTTCCCAGGTTCCCTCTGCCTAACCCACCATGTGCGGGACACAGCGTGCAGCTAAACAAAAAATCAGTTATTAAAATTGACTGCGGTGTCAATAATTGATACCAAAATGTTACAAATACTGATTTGACTTAATATCATATAATTTATGTTTTACTATATAATTTACTTTCATCCGTCCATGCCCACTCCACTGAGGAAATTAAATATGTAATATTTTCACTTTGTCGTTGTATTAACGAGGCAATGCGCGGCGTTGAGTTCCGCCACTCAACACGCAATGCCTCAAATTTCGGCGGAAAGTGAAGAACGGAAGTGCCTTGATGGGAACAGATTCTCCTATGCTAACTTTGCCTGCCCCGATTTTTAAAAAATGATTTTTTATATTAATTATAAAAGATCAATTACAAAAAAATCCCTAAACCAAAAGAAATATCGAAAATAAGTATCTTATTTTAGCAAAATATTTGGAACTCCTTAACTGGAAGTCCCATCCCATCCCCAGATTAATCAGAATTTCGATAAAGAAAACCGCACTCAAATCAGCTCATTCATTCAGGAGCTACAATGCCACAGACAAACACACAGGTCAAACTTATAATATCCAGTTTTAAGAAGTTCTTATTAAGACTTCGCGACCATTTATTTCTTTTTTATTTTTATCACCTAGTGCTAGAGCTCTCCGCCGAATTGAAAGTGTGTTGAGTGACGGAACCCAATGTCGCCCTTTGCCTTGTTACCAGAGCAAAGATATGAAAATAATATTTCATTTGAAAATATTAAATAACCCGCTGGGCTTCTAAAATGTTATTTGTTTTCTAATAGAATGTGTTTTTCTTATTTCCATCTTTTAAATGTTTAAATCGACCGACACCCATCGCGCTATAACAGGCAGATCCTCTCAAGTATAGGACTCACGCCATTTCTATATTATTATATTGACCAATCACAATCAAGTATTATATTCTATTTACATTATTTCGTCCAATCACATATCGAAGATGTTGCTCATACTAATAGCTTAAGCGCTTTATAATTTGTGTTGTAAATTTAACAGTCTAATCGAATATATTGCTGTATACGATTGAAGCGCTTTATTCATTATTTTATTTGCATAAGCGCTTAAATCGCTTTATAATTTTAGTTTTAAAAAGACAGTCGTAATGTTTTGTGAACGCTAAAAATGCTTTAAGCGCAGTTTTCTATAAATTTTGCGTTGTAGGTCAGTTTTTAAAAGTTATTATAAAGAGTTATTTAAGTGTTTTCATTAAAAGTTTTCATAATTTACTTTAATTTGTTAAAATTGTTATTTTTGTAAATTAAAATAATAATTCAGATCTAAAAAAACATGTTGCTAAATAAGTATTTTGCGTCCATGAAAGGTGATACGGAATCGTAAGTTGCTTGTGTATAATATGTCTCCTAATGTTCTTATTATTTATATAAGTATTAATATTTTATTATTTAGCTTAATAAATTTTAATAACATTGAGTTTTAATTAAGTTTAGGAATTTCATTTTGTTTTTCATTGAGTTTTATTTGTAATATGGCGTGTGTAAATAATTTTCGGGTAGACAGACATTCATTAAGTAATTTTAACTGAAAAAACAATTTCAAGCTTTAATTAATTCATAAGTTTAATATATAGGGTTTTTACTTAATGTAATATATTATTTTGTATGAAAAATTAAATCATATGAATAACAAAAAAAAAACCTATAAACATTTATTTATTCAAAATACAAAATTTATATAGTAAATTCCAGATAAATAGAACTTAAGCATTTGAATAATATTTCATAAATAGTACAATTAAAAATATTTATTATTTATAACGTGTTTGTTCTTTATTACAGCTAATTCAAGTATAAAACATAAACTAAAATATAAGCTTTCTTAAACTTGATGTTTATTTTCTTCTTTTCAAAATATGACAATGAGAATTTGATATGTTGATAAAAATAGTTAATGGTTAGTCCCAAATTATTCATTAAATACATCTCATATATCAAATCTAATTGCAATATTATTTATTTTCTGTGCTATTGAAACAGAAAAAACATTAGCTATACAATACTATTAATTATTACTGCAAGCAATAAAACTTAATTTAAATTTTATGTTAGTAATTTAAATAAGTTTTATTACTTAACTATATTGTATATTTTAGCCCTTATGTAATTTGATAATTTAGGATTTTTGAACATAATGCTTATTCTAGTTTTCTTTAATTTAATTAATTTTATTAAAAGAGGGGAAAAGAATGGAGTGTCTTAACACTAAGTACCCAAGTTCCCTCTGCCATGTGTGATACACCATGAAGCTGAAAAAACCATTATCAGGACATATCTTGATGGACAGCTTGGACCATTTAAATTTATTGTTATATTGTAGCACAATTATATTGAATAAATGTTTTGCATGTTTTTAGGAAATAGATATTGAATTTTTTCACTCTATATGCTATTTTTCACTAAAATCAAAGATATTGATTTTAGTGAAAAATATTCAAAAATGCAAAGGTTCAATTCTAATTTAGAAAATTATTTATTTTTGTTTTTCTCTGTCTTGATTTGATCGATGTGGAGTGATTTACCACTAAATTTTTGACAGGCTATGCTACAAGTTGCAAAGTATATTGCTATACTAATAATTATTTGCATTAATACTTATATTGTAAATCTGGAGTGGTTGTTCGGTTTTTCACATCAATCTCACTACTATTAATCTGAATGAAAAGAAATTGTTTTGTGATACATAGTTGTTTTATCATGGATAGCTATTTAACCACTTTAATGTCAGTATCAAAATGTGTTTTATATTTATACACAATTCTCTTATTTATATTAAATATATATATTTATTAAGTTATATATATATATATATATATATATATATATATATATATATATATATATATATATATATATATATATATATATATATTTACTAAGACTGATACAAAGTATTACATAATTTTTTTCTTCTTTATGCTATAATCCTGTATATTACAGGGTAGACAGAGTGAATTTAGGAATGTAGCGGTCAAACACTCCATTCTATTGTCCACTTTCCGCTTAATTTGAAGCATTGCTTATGACTTGCAGTGCTCAATTCTGTATGTGGATATAATATTCATTTATTTTTATTTGCAGTAAACAAGATGAGTTATTGGAAGACAACGGCTTGGATGAAAGCATAGATGATGGGGACTTGGTAAGCGTTTGAATGTCATATATTTTTTGGTGCATTTATCAAGGTGGGCAGAGGGAACTCAGTTATCAGACACTGTTCCCCATTTTCCGCTAAATTCTTGCATTTTGATTGGCGGAGCTCAACGCTACGTTTTGTGTCGTTGCCAGAGCGAGAACATGAAAATTTAAATGAATTAATTCCTCGAGTGGGAATCGAATCCACAACCGTGGTGGGTCCACACCATAAAAGGCCATAATAATAATAATAATAGCAGCTTTACGCCGGTAGGCAGAGGGAACTTGGGAACCTAGTGTTGAGACACTCCGTTCCGTTCCTCACTTTCAATCGTGTTTACGTTATCGTGTTTTGAGCGAAGGAAATCAACGCCGCGCTTTGCTTACAAGCAATGATAACATTAAATATTTCATTTGAAAATATTGAATATTTCTAGTCGATAATATTGATTGTGAAAATGTGATTAATGACTTTGCTGGTCAAAAAGCGCGTTATGTTCGTTTTTAAATTTTTCCTATAAACTTTACCAAGATCTAATGTTATTCCTTATACATATATAGTTATTATAATTTTTGAAACAATAAAAAAATAAATTCAAATTCAAACATTTTTATTTAAAATAGTTAAAAGATTCGTTTTTTGAACGTCAAACAATTTACCACCAGTTCACTTAAATTACTGCCTCAGACCTGAGAGGAACTGGCGTAAGAAACTCAGCAAGGACATGTCTTTTTTTTAGTCTAAATTTTACATCATACAATCATGTGACAATGATACATAAAATATATATACTCTACTGTTTTCTGCAATCTGAAATTATTTTGACTACTTTAAAGGACATCAAGTCCCAAGTCGCACCAGCCAGCAAACACCCTAGCTGCGCCACTGGTGTCTATATATATATATATATATACAAGGTGTTCGGTTTTAAGGAGACCTATCTCTGAACTTGAACTGAAATTGGTTCAATCCCACGTGTGGATATCGAACCCCCAACCTGTGTTACATATTATTTCTACAGGACTTGGAGGGTTTCGATACGGAGTCGGAGCTCGAGCAAGTGAACTTGAAGTTGAAATATTTAGAATTGAAAGCGGAACAGATTAAATGTAAACAGCGCATCATATTGTTGAATAAGGCCGGGAAGAAAACTGTAAGTATATGATTATGTAGTATATACTAATTTTAAAAACGTATACAAATTTGAACAAAGCAGAATTTGAACCCGCGCCTCTTGGAATCCGTCCAAGCGCTCTGACTAACTAAGCCATTCGTTCTCATCAATCTCCGTCGCAATTCTTATACGCTTGTTACAACGTTCTTGCCTAAGTGTGGAATAACATTTTAAAAATAGTAAAAATATATAGTTTATATTTGTATATCGTGGAAATAGAGTGGTAATGTGTGGGCAGAGGGAACTTGGGAACCTAGGGTTAAGGCATTCTGTCCTGCTCGTTACGTTAGGCCGGATTGGAGGTATTGTGTGGTGAGTGGCGGAACTGAACGCCGCAGTCCAGAGATTGCACCCATTATTCTCCGTATGTTATCCGTGTACATACAGACTGGTTTTGTTATGTTATGTAAGAGTTTTAAGTAATTAGAGGTGTTCGCTCGTGTGTTTGAATAACAGCGTCTGTGGTTGTGGGTTCCATTCCTATATGAAAGAATGAAGTATTTTTTTATTTCGTTCTGGTAATAAGATAAAGCACGGCGTTTAGTTATGCTACTCGTATACTAGTCAATTAGGTAGTGCGTGGGTAACAGATGTCTACCTTGATATATGCGAGGTACAGCGTGAATTTAAAAAAAAAATGTTATATTTTGTAATCACTATTTATAATGTTTTTTTTTATAATTTTAACATATTTCAGTGATGTTCAATACATACAAAAGATAAATTGTTTTTAGAAAACGTATAAAAATTGGAAAACAACCGGATTTGAACTCCAGTCTCTTGGAAATTGTCCAAGTTTTCTGACCACCTAAGCTATAGGTTCTCATCAAGCTACGTCTATATTCCTATACGCTTGTTACAATGTTATTTACATATGTTGTTAGCATCTCTGTAGGGACGATTTTTACATATTTCCATAACCTCGTTTCTAGGAGGTGCATGCAGGTTCAAATCCAGCTACGTTAAATTTTTTATACGTTTTCTAAAAAAGTGATATTTTTCTATTTCTTTCCGACAGGTTCATAAATCTAACAATAGGTGCATATTACCCGATGGCAGAATTGTTGTCAAGAATGACGGTGAAAGGTAGTATAGCGTTCTTTTTTGTTATTTTTTTTTTAATATTTCAGTAGCGACCCGCGGCTTTGCCCGCTTGAATGAAACTATTTTATTTACTAATATCAATTACTTGGTTGTTCTAATAACATTATCAATTTTAAGACATTATCTGTACATTGAAAACTAATATTTCAGCTGAATTGATAAATCTTTTGTAGGAAACTTAATATATTAAAGAGACGTAACTGTTTTTTTTATTTATGAACTAGATTTAAGTAAAGTGAGTGAAAACTGCATTTAAATCTGATCAGCCGTTTCTGAGATTAGCGGGTACAAACGCACAGACTAATATATAAACAAATAAACAGACCATTTTGAAATCTCAATTTTGTCGCCTATTTCATAAATAAACGTCACTTATATGATGTTATTTAAAATATCTTCTAGGTACAGACAGAGATCAGTTACAGATTTATTATAAGTATAAATTTAATACTCCCGAGTAGGATCGAACCTACACTCATCGCAGCACTCATACTCAAGTCCTTATCTTTATATATATATATATATATATATATATATATATATATATATATATATATATATATATATATATATATATTTTTTTTTATTTTTTTATATATAT
>DWMZ01000895.1:0-18784 GCA_018249855.1 Eueides tales michaeli
TGAAATTTGGCTAGGCAGGGAAAGGAACACGAGTAGTAAAGGAGAGAGTGTTGACGTACGCCACAAAGGAGTCCCTTAAACTTACATACAGAATCACAAGTCCCGAGACTAACCCTCTTTAACGGTTTCTCTCTGCCACGCACGGTGAATCAATGCTAAGAAGTTCGTGACATAGATAAGTAAAGGCAACAGCATGTGACTGTTAAAGCGAGAGGGTTCGACTTAGATCCCCCACTCGAGGAAATAAAATATTTCATATTTTCAATTTAAATATTCAATTTTCTTATTTCTTCACTCCGGTAAAAAGCCAATGCGCGGCGTTGAATCCCGCCACTCAACACGCAATCCCTCTAATTCAACAGTAATTGGTAAACGGAACGGAGTGTTTTGGCATTGGTTTCAGAAGTTCCCTCTGCCTATCTTGCCATGTGCGGAATGCAGCGTGAAGCTGAGTGAGTAAGTGAGTAGTAGATCACTAAACATAAGTCAGATGAGAGATCAAAACTAATCAGCCACATGTTAGTTAGTAGTTTTGTCTAATGATATGAAAACACAATTATATATTTCTTTTTGATTAAAAAACTACTAATTACAGTAATCACAAAAACATGTTCTCAGTTATTGTGGTGCTAAATTAGGCAATTTTAAATATTATTTAAAAAAAGTGGTTTTCTACAGATACAACCAAGTTTTGGTAGCGGAATTATAGTAACATCAAATGCAGCTATGTACATATTCAAAGCTCTTACGTCTTATTTGATGGAAAGACACTGTGAACGATGGGTGAATGCTTCTATCATTTATTGGGATTATGGTTATTATTATGATTTTTTAAGAGATTTTATGATATATTTGGATGTTATATATATATATACATATATACACATACCAGGGGGCTCCGCCCCCTGCTTCTTCGCTCGCCGCTTATGAAATTACATAGTTGAAATCCAGATTTCAAAGTTTCCACATCTGTCTCAATTAGGCTAAGCTAATTAACTAGGCTGTAAAATGGCTGTCATAGTATCATTTTGTTGAAACCTTGAGGAATATGAACAGTTTTTGTGGACAATTTTACTTCATGCAAACACCGGTTGATAGCTTAGATGAAGAGCCCAAAGTCAAGCTTACTCAATACAGTAAAGAAAAGTTCCGGAAGTTAGCCTGCTTGAAGTTACCATGGATCTTAAGCAATTCAAAACAATAAATCAAAGAATAATGTGAGTAGGCGGCAGTCAGTATACACCGTAGACCACATCTACAAGCTGCAACAAATAATACAGAATAATAAATACATGTTTGCTTATTAAATATTTGCTGACAGTGCGTTAGATATGAGAAAGCTACCATTCTACCAAGTTACCAAGTATATTTCAGGTAAATCGAAGTATTAAGTTATGTACCTGAAAGGAAATTTTATCTATTTCAGATTATCAGACATAACCAGAGCTTTAATCTCACTTAACTTCCATTGCAGTTCTATAGAATTAAATCACTTCGTTAAGCGTGAGACAGGCAGATGTTATTTCTCCGAGACTCTACTTGATTGGGAAGAATACGGAATCAATAACTATGGAGAGTACACATCTTTGTTTTTTCGACGCGTTAAGATCATGGAGGACTTGAACACAATACTCGAAGATGATAGTTTTTGTTAGTATCAGCAAGGATACTCTCGAAATAGTTGACTAATGGTCAAATTTTTAGGGACTAACAGCCTCGCCATTATGTAGGTCCAATTTCGAGAAACATATCTCTCGTCAAATCCAGAACGGGCAGTGATCAATAATTTTATATTTCAAATAATTTTTTGATCTTGATATCGAAAATACCATAGTATCTTAACATAAAAGTTCTAACCAATGAAGACTTATAGGAGCAAAATATGTCTAGATATATGTCTCATGAGAAATCATATAAATTAAGCACATACAATGCAGGCATTGGGACGAGTAATGCTCAGTATTTCCGTATACGCTAGAATCAGAAATAAAGTCACCTGTAAAAAAACAAAAGCTACTGACATTGCTCGGACAATTGTTCAGCTGAAGTAAAGAAAGTAGTAAAGGGCCGATCATAGTGGAGATGCATATGTGAGGGCTATGTACGAACAGAGGACGTGGAAATACTGATATGAGACATGATGAGAGAGATTCTTGTTCTCATACATTTAAAGACTTTACGGAATCCGTTATATTATACTTATAGTAAAACGTTTTTTTCCTTACTGACTAACTATATAGTTTTTAATAAAAAAAATGATCGATTGAGCTCCTTATTTGAGACATTTATTGATAATAATTTATTATTTCTGTCTCTGATTTTAAATATGACGAACCAATTCAACCATGGGACCTGGAGAATACTTCGTTTTTCCTATTTCTAAGTACATGCTTACCGGAGTTACACTATCATACCTTTGTTTTTGTTATCAATGTCATTTCGACCATTTTGCCTGATTTAATAAAAATAAGTCGATATATTTTAATTAAGCAATACATATTTCGCAAAAGAATATTCCCATAATTATGCAAATAAATTTAAAAGATGTAGAAAAAAATAATGGGTATATACATCGATGTCGGTCAGATAGTGTTATGAAAAACTGAAGTTTTAAACGACTCTGATGTAAATTTCACAAATTCACGTTCAGATTTTCAGTCTTTCAACCGTCGACAGGATCTTGTATAAATTGTTTAATACATAATTAATTTCAGACAAATTGTCAGCTTTTTACTTCTGGCCAATTTATTTCGCCACAATATATTTTGGTGATTTATTCGCCCTGATATACTTTGCACTCAATGGTGTCGTAGATTTTTGTGTTTGCGTAAGTATACCTAGAAATGTATTTTTTTATGTTCTCATCAGTGTAATAGAATTTTTTAGTGATTTTATCATATCTCTTCATTGTAAAGTAATTTAGTGGCAATTATGTTTCTCTTATCACATTGGAGACAATGTTTTTAATTCAGTTCAGTTCACCAATAAAATAATTTTAAACATATAACATTTAATGTTTTAATTCTAGTTACTAACAATTCACTGCGTTGTGGAAACTATTCGAAGTGAATGGAAATGGATAAGGCCATGGTACATCATTGTGGTTATATTACTTGCTACTATTATTGATCGTTATTCTCAATTTGACATGGTAAGAAGAAACTTCTTAATCTCCTATACTTTTTGTATTGTAGGGAAACTGCAACCCTAATTTTATTACTAACCTTACTTTTGGACCATTATATCTAACCTCCGTAACGACTTGTTACAAGATTGAGAATACATATATGTAGTAGCTGCCGCCCGCGGCTTTGCCCGCGTGCAATTTGGACATTTACAAATGATTTAGTGATAGTGTCTATTTTGCATATAAAAATATAAATTTAATCCTTCTGTCAGTAAGTCTGCCCTAACTACTTCTATTTTTTTAATTTAAAAAACCATGTTTGTTAGTCAATGATGCTGTAACTACTGAACAGATTCTGAAAATAATAAATAATGCAATACTCATTATGTTTATCTCATAATATTGATCTATACACAATATTGTATGATCTATTAATTTCAACAAGGACATACAGGTTCCTTGCACTTGATACTCGACATCCATAATGTATTTGTTTATAATAATCTCGATAAACATAATGAGTATTGCATTATTTATTATTTTCAAAATTTGTTCATTAGTTAGAGCATCATTGACTAACAAACATGGTTTTTTAAATTAAAAAAATAGAAGTAGTTAGGACTGACTTACTGACAGAAGGATTAAATTTATATTTTTATATGCAAAATAGACACTATCATTAAATCATTTGTAAATGTCCTAATTGCACGCGGGCAAAGCCGCGGGCGGCAGCTACTACATATATGTATTCTCAATCTTGTAACAAGTCGTTACGGAGGTAACGTTAGTAATAAAATATATATATATATATATATATATATATATATATATATATATATATATATATATATATATATATATATATATATATATATATATATATATATATGTATATATATATATATATATATATATATATATATATATATATATATATATATATATATATATATATATATATATATATGTATGTATATGTATATATATATAGCTGCGAGTATTTTAAGATGGGAATTACACTGAAGCTTGGAATCTATAGTAGGCATGATGACAAATTTTTAACTCCTATTGATTAATGTTTATAGAGCTCTCCTTTTACCGAAAAAAATAATATTTCAGTAAAAAACTAAGCATAAGTTACAAAATTTTACACTTTTTTGTTTGAAAAACATATTTGGCGCTAAAACGCGCTCAGGTGTCATGTCGGTCGATATGACGTCACGTCTAGGCAGTGTTTTAGGGGTGTCCACTTTCACAAAACATCGATCGATTCGATATATCGAAACTATCGATCGATATCTTTCAATGTATTGATCGAAAACATCGATATTTTCTACACATCGAGAACTTTTATGCTTACATACATACTTTTTTTTGCGAAAAAAATATCGATACATGTATGCGATATATCGTTTCAATCCGATATTATCGAATCATCTATCGAAGTCCTTAGTATTTATTAGTGTTAATTTAGCTGATATTTTAAAAATATCGATATATTTGTTCGACATATTGCAAAGTATCGTTATAACAGTTCGATATTGAAATAATATCCATATGTCTTTTGTATGAACAACCCTAGACAAGAATGTTATGTTGACGTGACGTCATTTACTTTGACTCGTGTTTCGTTTAAAATGGCCGACCATGGTTTTTTAAGCTTTTATTTGATTAAAAATCACGTTAATCTATTTATTAAAGTGAATAAGAAAATGTTATTTACGATTTTTAAAACATAATTGAGAATTCAAAAAGGTCTTTTCTGTGATTCTTTTATACTGTCATCATGCCTGTTATACCTAAAACACTGTTGATTCCGTCACGTTGACATTTTCGCTTTTAATAGCAAGACAAAGATTTTGTTCTTAAAATTAGGTAAATTGAATACATTTGGTTTCTTTGGCATTAACTCACGAGTACTCGCGCTATGAGTATTTTGCTCACAGTAAATCTGAAACACGCGCCATTTTGTCAAAATTATGCATACGGACATCGTTCTTTTGGTAGCTGAGTTTTAACCCCTTCTTCATTCCTGGATACGGTTCACTTTTTTCCAGTGTGTCTTAGTCCCATGGACGAAGAGATTTGTTCCCTACCATTAAACGACGTCTTACGCGGATGTTGACGTAAGTACTTTTCTCTGCATGACTTTTATTGTTTTCATCTTATTGATAGTTTTACTACTACTTTTATGTTATATTATAGTTTTAACTTACCGTCATAGAACACTATCATGTATTTTTATTACGGATAAATCGAAGATAAAATAGCGTGATTGGTGGAAGAAGATTTGGAGGAAGACATTGAGGACCCGTCTTTTAGGGCCGATGATATTGAAAGCAATCGAAACAGCAAACACAGTTATTATTTCATTGACACCGAACAATCTTCATCGGAAGTGGAGGGTCAGATTTCTTCAATTTCATTAGGTAGCTGTGTTACGTAGGCAAAGATGGGAGTGGTAGGTAAAACTATAATCCGATTCGTTCTAATGTAGGTGGAACGACTAAAAAAAGAATATTATTTTGCAATTAGATGATTAGGATGTTGATGACCGCTAACATTCATTTTCACGGTCCTAAACTTATCCTGAATCAACAGTCAAATCGTTATCAGAGATTACTTAAAGCAACTAGCTCTTTAACTAATAGAGCCGCATATCCAAAGAAGGAGCACTTTACAAAACGTTGCAGTACATTCTCTGCAGCAAGTGATTAAACGTTTTGTACCATTTGATTCTACGATATCAGGACAACATAAACCTTATGGAATCTACGTGATTTACTCAAGACGCAAACACCGCAAAATCAAAAAGTGTTGCATTTACTGCCAATAAATTTTATGTAACGAGCAGTCCTATATTATGTTATATGTATAAAACTGGCATATGTGATAAAGATTAATTATTCTTACGCATTGAAGTTATTGTTTAAAAAGATTTTTATTTGTTTACTTCTTCCGTAAGACTGCCTAAGAAGACTCGCAGATTAGTATGATTGTTAATTAAAATAAAAAATATAAATGTTTAAAAAGGTATAAATATATATATTTTTAGATTAAATAAAGTATGTTTTATTTAATAAAGAAAGATAGTAAAAATATTATCTGGTAAAACCTGTATTTAATAACATTCGTAAACTGAGAAAAATGCTCTATGCGTGAGTGCCTGTGCAATTGCTGGAGGCGCGGGTGCTGGTGGGTTAAACATAGGTTATTAACGTCAAACCAACTAAGAATATGCGATAATGCTATATTTACTTCGTCAAAGTTAACTTTATTTCTGTCAATCTTAAATAATAAGAAAGTGTCATCTGCAAATAGTACAATGTCACATAAAGTCTTTGCCATAGTCCATGTAATGGTGGATCGTTGATACATAGCAGAATTGAGGAGACAAATGGTTCCAGGAATAGATCCTTGTGGAATATCTATTCTTAGAGAAAATCCAGACGATGTTACGTTATTTATATTAACCTTCTGGGTTCTTTCAGTTAGATATGAGGCAACAAGATCAAGAGCCGCGTCTTGTATGTCATAGTGTTAAAATTTCAGTAACAAAGTTTAATAGTCTACATAATCAAAGGCTTTAGATACATCTTAAAACACTCCAACCACATTTTGCGACCTGTTCCATGCGTCATAGATGTGCTTGAGAGGTGCAGCACCCGCAAGTAGTTACAAAACTATGTCTGTTTTTCTGACTTAACAAACATTATTATTGATCTCTAAATATTGAAAAAAAAAATAATAAGTAAATAATTAACACTTTACCTGCCTAGACTGCTAAATATACCGCAGTGAGATGAAGGTACAAAATTTTAGGTGGCTGAAGTTTGCTTCATAACTTGGACGGGCGTTTCTACATTGGTTGAAGCAGTTATAATATGCTGGATGTACCCTCTCAGCAGATTTGTTGATGATATAACATTCCAATGTGGTACACCACCTACAAAACTTAGGGTTTTGAGTTTCAGAATTTTACCCATATTTTATTTAGTAAGTTTTATTTATTTCTTTTTAATAGATAAATACAGAAGGCTTCTTTTAAGATTCTCTGTTTATCCTTTTGAATAAATATTGGAATTCTATGCTTCAACAGGAAAAAATAAAACCCTTATACATAAAATATAACCCTTAACTAGAGACCCCAACGCGGCTTTGGTCGCTTAAACTGGTTTTTGTATGTTACATAAATTCTTAGCTTGTGCGTTAATCTTATATATAAGCTATATTTCTGTAAAATTTCATCTAATTTCGTTCAGTATTTTTTTGTGAAAGTGGAATAAACATCTATCTTCACAAAATTTCACATTTATAATGATTAGTAGGATTACTTTTTTGAGTATGTAATACATGCTATGAAAAGTTTATACCAATTTTCTATAATCATTTTTTTCTTAAATATTTCTCTGATAACAAGACGGAGTATAGGCATTGAATTTCTTTATCTCGAAAATTGGATGCTATGTGGAAGCAAAGTATGTTAACATTAGGTTCCTTCTGTCTATCCTGCAACATGTGGGATAACGTATGAAGCTAAAAATAAATAAACTACTATCTTTAATTACTCAATAATATGAAATTTTTCTAATTATGACCTTCATTTTAACAATTTTTTATTAATTATTTGATTTCAAACTTAAAAGTAAGCAACAGGTTATTTCTACATTACAATAATTCAAAAATATTAATTTCAGATTAAAATATATATCATGTTTACTAGATTTTTAAAGTTAGGAGGCCTAGATTATGCATTCTTCAGAGATCCTCAAAATACATTTATGTTTCATTGTGCCTTATTTTTATTAGGCATATTATTTTGTATATACAGGAACATTTATAAACAAAACAAGGTATATATATCTAAAATATATATAAAATTGAAATGACATGAGACTTACCTAATTATGAAATTGGAAAAGCTCAGGGTTGCAATTATGGATTTCAATAAAAAAAATATAATGGTTCAACTAGCTCTGATCAAGAAATTACTTGTATATTTTAAAAAAAAACTTAATATTCCAGACACTCATTGCTGAATCATTACTTAAGAACACAAATGTAATTTAGATCTTTAATTAAAATCTGTCGAATTAAAAGGGTTTCTATTAGGTATTGTTTTATTGCCTGGTTCCCATGTTTTCTATTATGAGGTCTATATACTATTTTTCTAAAATGGAATAGAATAAAATTCTAAATAGAAGAAACCTCCTATATATTTCTAAATAGAATAAACCTCCTACATATACTCTTCTACGGAGCTTTTTTCTTGTTATGGAATATTTTTTAAGACATATCTTTGCAGGATTGGACTCAATTATTTAAACCATTACCTGAGTGGGGTCCAAAAGACTTTATGAGCAGACAACTCAGGAAACAGTTTAATTCAAATGAGGTAGGTTAGCTTTAAAAAAGTGTTGATCAATTGATAATAATATTACAATATAGTATTTTCATTAATGGCCCTTATGCAGTAGAACAGCATGCACCCAACAGCAACTGTGGAAAAATTAGTTATAAATTAGCAAATGTAGCAAATAATTAAGTTCTAATAACAAGACAATGCGTGGGCATTGTCTTGTTATTAGAACTTAATTATATAATATTTTAATTGAACTTAACTACTTAACTCACAATGTCTGGCAAATTTGGTGAGCACTGTCACCAAATTTGCCAAACATTGCGATACTCATTTTAAATATTAATTTTATAATTGTTTGCCCCATTTGCTATAAAATAAATGTAAATTTGGAAATAAGGGAAGGAGCTCTGACATTTTTACTAGTTTTTAAATGTTATTCTATACTTAGGTTAAAGTGGAAAGTTAAAGTGGAAATAGATATTCAACTATTCAATTTAAAGAGCCTTCATTTCGAGTCGTACGTCTTCCAACACCTCTCCCAGTCATACAAAAGTGAATTCATCAAGCAAGTCAAGCTCAAGTAGTTTCTTGTCTTTTAGTTCATAGCATCTCAAGCACCTAGGGATTTAAGTAGACACTTAATAAATAAAGCTGAATTAAGATCTTACAAAGTGGATATACGTTATGACAGCCGTCGCCGTTCAACATGGACAAAGATGAATAGTGAGAAAATACCATAAAATATATAATATGTGTTAATGTATGTGTGTGTCGGACATCGGTTTTTTATAATAAAGTATAATATGAAATAGTACTTGGCATTTTATTTTATTATTTCGTTGCAAATGGGGCATCATATGAACGTGTCTAAGTTCATTCATTAGCAATATCCAGTATTTATGACCTCTGGAAACGAAACTTCTCTTAGCGTTTGCTATGTTACACAACTGATTATTTTAAAACGTACCTTTTACTTTCAGATAGACCAGTAAAATAGTTCATTGGACCTTACCACTCGCATGTAGCTTACTAATTTAATTTTGTTGCTTATTACAGTACAACAACGTGTTATCATCATCATAACATCACACAAAACAACACACGGACATCACACGTCGGCATAAATAAACAGAAAAAGATAAATCTGTCTTTTTTTTAATTATAAAAATGATATAAAATACCTGGACTATGACGCTCAGATCTAATATTTGGAAAAATATAAATATCATCTCCAAGGAGTGAGACAAAGTGACAAAGGAGTGAAAGTAGCTACTTTGAATATAAATTGCCTCAAACAACAGCATCATCTGCGTACAGTACGCAGATGATTCAGTGTTTATTGCATCATCATAAAGTGAATAACTGGCAGAGGTTACCATTTTGAAAGAAGGGTGAGCAAATAATGGTATAAGCCTGAATGCGAATAAGACGAAGGTGACATTTGAAAGAAGTGAAGAAAAGAGAATGCAAGATCAGTGTAAATGAAAAGATATTAGAACAAGTGAAGGAGGTAGTATATCTGGGAAGTATGATTAGCGGAGACGGAAGATACGAAATGGATGTCAACGATGCCATAGCTGCATTGTTGGGACGGTGAAACGTCAGCATACCTGCGCGTTTGGCCGTACATAATGCAGTATTGGTAGCAACGCTGTTATACAACATAAACGTGGGTATCACAGAAGAAGAATGTAAGAAAGATGAATACTGTAGAGATGCGACCTCTTTGTAGGATATGCGAAATCAGTTTAACTGATCGCATACCCAATGAAGAGATACACAGAATGGTAGGTGGATGTCACAGTGAGAATGGAGAAAATTTTGCTCAGGTGGTTTGGGCACGTTGAGCGAATGAGTGAGCGAATAAGTGCCATTCTTTAATGGCAAAAAAGATTTGTGAAGGAAAAGTGAGTGGTTAGAAGTGCAGAGGGAGATCTCGATTGACCTTCGAAAACATAATATCTACGATACTTTAGGGAGGTAACGTAAAAAGCATGAGGAGCCCCCGGACTACATGTATGAAGAGGTTGGTGACATTAGGAGAGGCGAAAGAGGTATGCCGAGACCGTAGCGATCAATTTTGCTGTCAAAAGTGTCATGAGAGTTAGAAAATCATAATTCCTAATCATAACTCTTGATAATGGACAAAGCACTAAGTTTTGATGAAGGTACTCAAAAAACACCTGTGACTGATTGGAAATTTAAAGTTCAAAGTGATGCTTCCTTGGGAGCAGGGCTTTCAAGACAATATTTTCAAGGGTATGCAGAGGGTTCCCTTGAGACACGCCGCAACCGCGCTTCCGCCGAATTTTCAAAAGTAGCTGATTAAGCGGGACTTAATAACGCTTTGTCTCTCGATGCAAGAACAAACTATGAAAACATTCCGTGTCTCCTAGAACGAAGCAAACACACAATCGTTGCGTTCGCAATTTTTTCACGACGGCGGCTTTAAATTTAATTATATTTTTATAATTTATTTATAGAGAATTTTTAAAAAGTATCTGTTTTCCACTTGTATTTTCTTTTTTAGAGGGGTTGTATAAATAAAAACTTATACAGTACTGATCTTGTACTGTAAAATAATACTGTCTATCTAAAGTCATCATACTGATTATGATTTATGGTAAATTTTTATTTGTGGCATATAACGCATTTTGTACCGAATATAAATAGGATTTCGATCAAGAATTAAATTTAAAGACAACAATTTTATTCCGCTGGACGATGTCGGTCTATCATTTCTCCCAAGCGGATTAGGAACTCTTCAAACTCCGCAAGAGTTCGATTGCAGAAAAAGCAGACACCGACGACAGATCACCGACAAGTGCCACTGGGTCGCAGACAATCGGGGTAGTGTTATTATTACCCAGGTAGTTGTGGTCTCTCCGCCTTTCTCACGAGTCGAGAGGGGTGCGCGATGCGTCGCGGCACTTTTCGGGCGTGTAGGGCTCCACAACAACCGCCACCTGAATAGGCCACTGCGCCAGGCTTTGGACCAATAAGTCTTGGGCTCTGGCGCAGTCGTTTATGTTCGCCTGCAACACACGGAGAGCCATTATTTGGTTTCCACTTGTTGCACTTCCATGTCTTCGGCTGGGGTATTTGGTTCGCCCACCGTTGGCCCCTTTTCTTCTTTTCTGCCACCCCTCTTTTTTCTGGACGAGCTAGTCTTAGCGAAAGCACCTGATGGTCTGTAGGCTATTCTGCAGCCTCGCAGACCGGGCAGTGAGCCGGCCGCAGAGCATTGGTGTTGTTTGTGCCCGGCTTGACCGCACCTGAAGCACTGCTGACTTCTGTCTAGCGCACTGTTGCACCTTGCTGCCACATGCCCAACATCGTGGCAGAGGAAGCAACACAGGACTCGCTGTTGCAACAGTTGCACCCGTGCTGACACGAAGCCCACAAGGACTACGTGTCAACACAGACTGCGCCTAAGCTGTTTACAGAAAAAGAGATCATCTGAGAAAAAAATAAAATAAGACAAAAAATTAAAATAGATGGGTACCATAGTGATGAAAGCAACTTGATATTTGAAAGGGAAGGAATGAAAGGATATTATGTTATGCAGATAACACTGGTATATAGTATTCCCTTCAAAATTCTAATAAAAAGGTTAAAGGGTGGCAAATAAAATAAAGTATAAGAAGTATGCAGAATTTCAGATAACTGAGTATTTATTGGCTAACCGTCAATATACTCGTACATAAGCAATATTCACTTATTGTTTTACTTTGGTAAATTTTTCAAGTTGAACGTAACTTTGCAATAATAATTCAAGATTTCTAACATTAGGTTTCTAAATTTTATCTTGTTAGTTTTACCAAATATCACTCACACAATTGATCAGAGGTTGAGTTAACATTTACCTCTTGAAGAATTTATGTCTATGTTTAAGGGGCCTTAAAGAGCTTAGATTTTTAAAACACGACGACAATGTCATGTGTAGAAAATTATATACTACGATTTATGTTACTTTAGTACAATCAAAGAACGACAAAGTCAAATCTAACTTATATTACCAAGTTTCTGTATGGGGTGCTCAACAATTTCTGACTAGGGTAAGTGTTTAATGCCTGTATATTCCCAATTAATTATTTATACATTTAGCAAATTAACATAATTATTTTTTAGCAAATTGATATAATCATTTTTTAGCAAATTGATATAATTAATTTATAGCAAGTTGATATAATTAATTAACATAAATTTTAAAATACTACAAATAGTTGCAGTAAAATCTAAATGTTCTGAGTTAGAGACGATATGATTTAATAGAATACTGTACATATTTTTCTAAAAGGCTGGTATAAGAGGTGTTAGTCACGCTTTTTATACAAAAAAAATAAAAAACTATAAAATATTTACCCTATGACCTTAAACACATGTAAAATAACTCTGGACAAATAATTTAACTCAAATTCAATGAAGTTCTGGAGGTGCTATTGTGAAAAATTATCTAAATTATATTTAAATAGTAATGGGAAAAGTTATATTTCATGTTCCTATTTTCAGGTACAGTAATTAACATTTGCATAATTTTCCTTACTAGAATAGCATATATTTATTAACTACATAGTAAACTGTGAACATGCTTGGTTAACTGCATGGTGGAGTGGGTGCTGCGAGATATTCCAAGCAAAAGTGTCTAATGTTTAATTAATTACTGGGAACTCCTAGCGCAAAAAAATAGTATGTAACATTTTATAAAATGATCATAATTATTTCCTAAACTCCATTTACTAAAGTAACAAGACAAAGATCGAAAATTGAACTATGCATGGGAAATGGATTGTATTAATAAACTAGGTTAAAATAAATAAATCTCAAAAATAATAATTAACAGCAAATGTTATAATTATTAGTTAAATGGGAAGCTTACAATAATTTCTTTCACTTCCAAGATTGTTATCTCAATTATAGGCAGAATAAAATTTAATCCCTTCACGGTGATTAAATAATTATCGCTTACTTAAAACTGTTCAAATTTACGTTAATTATTATAATTGATGAGTGTTGAAAATAAGTTTACAGTGTGGATTCTTAAATTTTCAATTTGATACTCATTTAAGCTTACATTAATATTGGTCTTAAATGTGTATTTAGGTTATATTATTATTTATTTGTAGTTTTACCCTATTTAATAGCATACCAGAGTAGGTAGAAAGAACCTAGTATATTTAGACACCACATTCTACCGAATTTTCGAGACGTATTATAGCAGTAACAATTGTAATAGTAGGAGTAAATCAACGTCGCGATTCCTCTCAAAGAGTGATGAAATGAAAATAAATAATCCTAATGATTATATTAACTTTAATATACTTTTGTTATAACCTATTTTCATGGAACAATTAATTTGGTTATTTGTTGTCTTTGAAGATCATTGAAATTTGATTTCATTTTCTTATTAGAATGATTTCTAGAAAGCGCAGGTTTATGGTGCGCTACATTTCCTGATAATTACTGATATAAATTATTTTATTCATAATTTCATTAAAGGTATTAATATCACCATAATGCATTTAAAGTAAGCAGTATGCTATTACTTCATATAAAAATTGGACTTTTACAGAGAATGTAACTAAAATATCAACAAATCTGCTGACTATACCATCCTGACATAATAAAGACAAGAAAAACAGATAAGAAAATGTAACCCTAATAAGCAATATCTCCAATATTGGATTAATGGGCTTTCCCAATTATCTCCCGGAAATTCCACTCTTATTAGCAATCTACATGGAAAAATAAATGAAATTCCGCTACTAAATATGTGGAAGCCAACAGCATTATATTATTTTTAACATAATTAAGTAATCAAAAAGATACAGCTGTAATGGCACAGTGGCACAGTGTCTGACTAAAAACTCGATGGATTGCATTTCTACTAGCACTGCTAATAAGACAAAAAAATGAAGAATGAAGTATATTAATACTAAGTTCCCAGCCTACCCTATGCAGATTAAAGTGTGAAGCTAAACTTTTAATAATATTTCGATGGCCTGGGCTTTCATGTCGCATAGGCATGAGCGAGCGACTATAGACGCAACAAGTTATGTCTCACTCTAGAAAATGAAATATTTAATATTTTAGTTTTTCGCTTTGGTAACAGCCCGGCGTTAAGTCCCGCCACTAAACAGACAATGCCTCAAGTTTGGCGGAAAGTGGGGAACGGAACAGAGTATCTTAACACTAGGTTCCCAAGATTCTTTTATCTATCCTGCCGTGTGCAGGATATAACCTACTTTAATGATCTCCACCTCCAATAAAAATGGCACAAAAATAGGGATAAAAGGTAAAACTGAGCTTATCGCTTATTTTATTATTTATTTGTTCATCTAAGCGGTAATATCATATTTTATTTTATGTCACGGTTACTTTGACAAATTTATTGTTTGTTTTGCCTATTTAGTCTTATCTGGCTTGTCAAATATAATATTCATAAATTATATATTTAAATTGAGTAAGAACGAAGAGAAAAATCACTCATGGCTTTTTTTAAGTTTTGGAATGGTCATTAATATAAACAAGATATTTATGTAAAATTGATATATTAAAAAAAATAGTAATTGAAAACGATTAGTTATCATATTAATTTAAAAAGCCATGATACAGCATTTCTTATCGCCACAGTCGGTGGCACCATCGAATACTAGGCTGGGATTGCAGAAGTCTTCAGGTTTTGTACAAATTCCGCCGTGCTTAATGCAACGCGTTTCTCTCATTGAAACTGAAATAATATGAATAATTATATAAGCTACATCAGTAAGGAATAATGAAATAGTGCTTAAACAATTAATATAATTAATAAGTGACAAGTGACGAATGATGAAGGAGGGTGAGGTATGAACAGAAAGAAAAGTTGTTTTTTTTTTATCTTTCCGCTTTTCTATTGCCATGGCAGGATAGGCTTTGCCTACCATGGCAAGGAACCTAACGTTAAGACTTTCCTTTTTATTCTCCGCTTTCCGTTGAATTCGTGACATTGCCAATAGAGTGGTGGAACTCAACCTTGGCCTTGTTATCAGAGCGAAAAAATAAAAATATTAAATATTTCATTTCTTCGAGTGAGGATCGAACCCGCAGTCTGTCGCTTTTACAGCGCTACACCCACCTGCGCCACGACAGGCCTCTAAAAGAAATGTTTAATATTTAAAATCTCTAAATATCAATCTTTCTAAAAATTCTATTCTTTT
Source organism: Eueides tales michaeli (assembly GCA_018249855.1). Taxonomy (NCBI): domain Eukaryota; kingdom Metazoa; phylum Arthropoda; class Insecta; order Lepidoptera; family Nymphalidae; genus Eueides; species Eueides tales. The sequence continues at coordinate 15,686 of DWMZ01000895.1, forward strand.
AACTGTAGAAAATAGCAGATAAAACTTTTTCTACAATAAGCACAATACATTTAGAAATTTATATAACAATATGTATTAAAAGGTGGTTGTTCGTTAAGACCTATAGTGGCGCAAATGCACAAGCGTGCGGCTGTAAACGGGGCAGGTTCTGGGTTCGATTTCTACTTAAGGATATGAAATATTTAATATTTTTCTTCGCTCTAGTGACAAGACTGGTGCGGTGTTGAGTTCCGCCACCCAACACGCAATGCCTCAAATTTAGCGGGATCTATGGAACGAGCAGGAGTGTCTTAACACTAGGTTCTCAAGTTTTCTCTGCCTACCCTGACATATGTGGGATACAGCCTAAGGCTGATAGAAAGAAAGAATGTGAAAAAAAAATGCTTATAGTTAATGAGGAGTCTTGTTGAATTGTTAATTTCTTTCCTAATGAAATGGGTCAAGTAGGGGCTTAGGGTGCAAATCCCTTTAATATAACATATATTTTACCTCCATGACAACAATCTATGCCTTGTTTTTTCTGAGTAGGACAAAGCCCTTGTCTCTCTGCAAGATGACCCTTGGGGCAGTCAACTGCTACCGTACAAATACCACCGGCTTCTACACATGGCGTTTCTTGTATTATAGAGTCGATGATTCGGACTGAAATAATAAAAATAACATATATATGTAATGTATTTTTTTTAAGCTTCACACTGTATCCCGCACATGGCAGGGTAGGGAGAAGGAACTTGGGAACCTAGTGTTAAGACACTCCGTTCCATTTCCGTTACTCACTTTCCGCCGAATTCGAGGCATTGCGTGTTGAGTGCCAGAACTTAAGGCTGCGCCTTTTCCCTATTACCAGAGCAAAGAAGTGAAACATTAAATATTAAAATTGAAAATATTAAATATTTCATTTCCTAGAGTGGGGATCGAACCCACAACCTGTGGGATTGATTGATCGAGTGCAAGCTGAAAGAAAAGGTGATCGAGACTATCGTGTATTGTGAGGCACTCGTGTGATCAATATCAATTTTCAATCAATATCAATTTTCTACGTCAACAACTATTATACAAAAGAATCGTACAGAACAAAAAAGTATTTTATAGAATAGAGAGATATAATTAAAGAAAACACAATCAGCTGCACTTTGTATCTTGTACATACCAGATTCAGCAAGGGGAATCTAGTATAAGGAGACTCGGTATCTTTATGTCTTTTTGTTTTAAAACATTTCGTGGTAGAACTTAATTTGAAACTATAAATAAATGCCGATCTCACTACCATTGAGCAGATACTTAAAGGTGTAAAACTACGTCACAACAGATTTCAATGTCGTAATATTATATCGTAGCCTGTACGGGCACAGTGGCACAAACGTGTGATTGTAACCCACAGATTATGGGTTCGATTCCCACTCTAGGAAATGAAATATTTAATATTTTCAATTTTAATATTTAATGTTTCACTTCTTTGCTCTGGTAATAGGGAAAAGGCGCGGCGTGTGTTTATAATATGAAAAAGAAAACGATGTAATTCTTTATGAATTTGGATAAAGATGTAAATTGATTTTTTTTGCTTTTGATAAAGGTGTTTAAAATTAAGAAGCTGATCGTTATATTTTAATTTTTATTGATGTTTTCTTTGATTGATACATACTTTTTCGTTTAATTTTCGTTTGCGTGGGTGTGGGGGGGGGGCACCGGGGGCTGGCGAGCGAAGCGAGCAGGGGGTGGAGCCCGCTAGTAATTTATAAAATATAGTTGAAAGTATGTGACTGAAATGCGACTGGTTGTGGGATCGATAACCACTAAGAAAGTTTTTATTTCTTCGCTTTGGCAACAAGGCAAAGCGCGGTGTTAAATTCCGCCACTTACATAACATGCTATGCTTTAAATTTTGCGAAAAGTGGAGAACGGAATGGAGTGTTTTAATACTAGGTTCCTAAGTTCCCTCTGCCTACCCTGCCATATACGGGTTAACGTCTGAAGCCAAGTTATTACCATTATAATGGGTTGCAAATCAACCGCACATATAATATGTATACCTGTCTGTTAAGTGTATCGCAATAGTCCAATGAGGATACTCATAAATATTCACTAAATATTTAGCTGAACTCTTATTCCAAGGAAATAAGGTTGAAATTGACATTCAGTGTTTTTCTCAACTACTAATATATATATGGAGCGATGATTCGAGCAGACAAAGACGATTGAATAATGATCGCTTTCCTTATTAATAGGATCGATAAAACATATCTTCATCGGTAGTAAGCAATTGTGGTATTGTTTATATGTATGCATGTGAACGTTTACATATATTTTTATAGATTCACGCTGTATTCCATGGTAGGGTATGTAGAGCTTTCCGCCGATTTCGAAGCATTGCGTGTTGAGTGGCGGAGCTCAACGCCGCGCTTTGCCTGCTACCAGAGCGAAAAAATAGAATTATTTTTCCTTCGTTGAAGTGGGATCGAATCAACAACCTGTCGCGTTTACAATCACACACTTCCCCCGTCCCTGCGCCACTACGGGCCTTATTGTTCTATTATTTTGTTAATATCTACTAAGCTAATAAAAGGAAGTATACATATACATAAATATCAAAAGGGATTATTTTATAGCTAACGTGGTACAGTGGAGTAGTGTCTGTGACTAAAGGATAATGAAATCAATCTCTAGTAAGAGCAACATGTACTTTAAGAAATATGATCATTACGCTGGTCTGAGAAAACAAAGCGCGGTGTTAAGTTTCACCATTTAAAGACAATGTGTCCAAGAGTGGCGGTAACTGAAGAACAGTGTCTGAAAACAATTTCTGAAACATACTCGTAATAAATTTTTCGTGTGAATATTTATTCTGATTCTTGCGTGTTTGATCCGGATTTGGAAAAATGTTTTATATTTTTATTCCCCATTTTAGTAGACCAAGCATGGTTAAACTACCACTTAATAAAATTTGTCAGAAAGTACTGAACGAAATTTCGCTATAAGTGTATATGTAAGAATAAACCAAACATTATTCTATTAAATACGACAATTTATTCAGTACATAATAGTATAGCGAATCAAATTCAAACAAAGAAATAATTTATCTAAATACATACATTTAAATAA
>DWMZ01000896.1:0-18783 GCA_018249855.1 Eueides tales michaeli
TATTTTTGTTCTTGTATTATTGAAATATTTAAATGGACCAGACGAAAAGAAAAAGGTTCCGTTAATACATATGAAATATATATCATCATTCTAAATCTATAAGTTTTAGATCCGTCGAGGCGCAGCGTGCGACTGTAAACGCAAAAGCTTGGTGGTTCGACTCCTACTCGAAAAAAAATTAAATCATTTGTATTTTCATGTAAAAGCTCTGGTAACAGGCAAACGAAGCGTTGAGGCTCATCTAGAATACACTTTCTTTAGAATATGATGGAAAATCTGAAACGGATTGTGTTAGTACTAGGTTCGGACTGCATGCTCTGCTATAAGGGAAATACAACGTGAAGCTAAAAAACGAATATATATATATATATATATATATATATATATATATATATATATATATATATATATATATATATATATATATATATATATATATATATATATATATATATATATATATATATATATATTAATAGAATCAAACCAAAATATATCAAAAACCGTCCTTTACCCCAAACTCATATTTTATTTTTCCTTTCAAAGTGCGCATATTACTCAATCTTTCAAACAATTTCGACCTATCGTTCACTCTCACATGAGTACGTTTTCAATTTTCTTTTTGCCACTTCGAAACTGGCTGTAAAGCAAAAAGTTTCTATAAACTTTCTACTATTAGAAAGGATATGACAGACATCTAATTGCTCACTTTTATAGCTTAATTGGTATTTTCTATTATAGTTTAAGTATTGAGAGGCTAAATTTAACGTCTCTCTTTTCCTTCTTATCAAAGTAACCCCAAATCCAACTCACAGTCGTTAACAGACACAGTTGATTTGCCACAAGAGTTTAACCTGTAATAGTTGAAATTTAAAAGAGGTTGTGTGCTAAAGTGATTTAAGCCACTAAAATTGAAAAAGGGTTGAAATTTCTTGAATGTTCAGCCATTCAAACACAAAAAGATTGTGTTATCAACACCATATCTCGTTTATTATAAGAGTTTGAGTTTGTGTGCAGAAAGATAATTTTATCAAGAACTTCTTGTCTATTAAAATGGAAGAATATTTTGAATGTCGCCTATATAGAGACCCAGATCTATATCGTTTTATAAAATAACGAAGGTCTGACCGCAACAGGCTCTTGGTATATAACACGAGAAACGAGACGACACGAGAATGGCTTCCATACAAACTCACAGAATCAAGATTACAATTTTATTGTTTAAATACATTATTACAATTATCCTACGAGTAGTTTCACACATCTTAACCTTTAAATATTCTTGGACAGAGCCGTATTTATTAATATTGTGTTCTCATTCATTCTAAAAGAAATAAAATATGCAGAAATTTAAAATATACTCCTACAAAAACTACTTTTATTTAAAAAAATCCAAAACCTTATCATAATGTGCTAATTCAACACTTTTCTTTCAAAACTAAAAGTATGAACCTATATATATATATATATATATATATATATATATATATGTATATATATATATATATATATATATATATATATATATATATATATATATATATATATATATATATATATATATATATATATATATATGTGTGTGTGTGTGTGTGTGTATGTGTGTGTGTGTGTGTGTGTGTTTGTACTTGTGTGTTAAGCATTCATGTTAATGAGTAAGTCACATAGTAGCGTACAAATAAAACTAACTAAACTAGTGGACTGAGAAAGTTTAAATTTACCTTTCTAAGGTTAAAAAATATAAGAGAGCACTTACAAGGCAACGAAACAAAACAAGATTTAGCATTTTTCTTATTAAATTTAAAACAAACAAAAATTCGGACTATGACTAGCACATTAATTAACTTACATCTACAAATACAAAATATTGCCCAAATTTACACAAACATTTAAAATATCTTTGTCAAATAAAAATGGTCATTTATCTTGCAAGCACTGTCGACAAAGCTACCCTTACTGGTATTATTACTGGTATCTTTCCGCTTTCGTTTACCTAAACGTTTTTTTAAACTGCTATAAAATAGAGTGGATAATGGAAATCACGAAATTTAAATAATTGATTTAAATAATTGTTGTGTCTGATTTCCAATAATTTGAGGGAGTGATGTATTTTTTTTTTATTTCCTCGCTTTGGTAACTATGTTAAGCGCGATGTTGAGTTTCACCACGCAATGTCTTAAGAATTCGTCGGAAATTGGGAAACGAATTGTCTTACTAGATCGGAGTATCTAAACACTAAGCTCCCACTCTTTGTCTCGTTTCTACCAGTGCAACGAACTTATAATAAATCCATAACTGACAACTTTCTGTACATGGAAGGTAAATTAAAGAAAATCTTCTAGGGGACACTTACTTGGGCCCATAGTAATGATTTTTAAAATTGTTGTCTATTTATATATTTACCTGTGCGTTTGTACGCGCTAATCTAAGATTTAAATGTATTTTTTCACTATTATATTTCAGCAACTTTCAAGAAAGTAATTGAGGTTAGTAAGTAAAGTAATGTAATGAAACCGCGGGCGTGTCGCTGATATTAAATATTTCTTTACATCGAATCAGAATTAAATACACAACCTATTGTTTTCACATGCGCACGCTTGTGCCACGACCGGCCTCATCTTTTTTCCTTTTTATCTTACATTTACTAATAAAAATAGATAAGCACAATCTCGTTCGCACCATGCCAGTCCTATCTTACTTAACGTTCACGCTCCGCCTTTAAAGACTCCCTGATTTGCGATAGCTGTAGACAGATAACTTCTATCGCAAGCAGTTATTTGTGCTCGTATTTCTTCAAAAAAACTCGCCTTTCTCAAACTGTGACTTTTTTTCCTCCATACTGTGTGTCCGTAGATGGCAAGGTAAGCTAAGGAAATGCAAGGGGCATTTTTTTTCAGCTTCACGCTGTATCTCGCATATGACAGGGTAGGCAGAAGGAAATTGTGAATCCATTGTTAAGACACTCCGATCCGTTTCCTACTTTCCGATGGTTCCAGGTATTGTCTGTAGATTGTAGAAATATATGCTTTGTTACTAAAACAAACAAGTGAAAATTATTAAATATTTCAGTTATAAATATGAAATATTTCGACTGGGGATCGAACCCACAATCTATCGCGTTTACAGTCACACGCTTGTGTCCCTGCGCCACGATCTCATTTAATTTAATTATAAATAATATATATTATTGTTTTTTTTTATATGTAAATAAATAATAACTATATATATTTATTAGTTAGTAGTTAGCACTAACAACACTGAATAGAATCTATTTTCTATGTATAAATGTAACATATAAAAGTAACTCAATTGTAAAATTAGATCAATTATATAATTTGTGACAATTTGCTTAACAGTACATTGTTAAATACAATAATTGGAATGTGATGATATTCGTTTTATAATTCCCATATTCGAACCACTTTTTGAACAAATAATTGTATTGTCAAGATGCCATAGACGCGAAAAACATTGCAGTGTATATTTATTTGTTAATTAATTTAATATTCATTAATTAAGTAACTTATTACTTGAGTAAATTCATTATTAATTAATTGAGTAAATAAATTAACTAAGATAAAATTAAATAATTTAATTTTAAAGATTAATACGAATTTAATATGTTTGAACAGAAACTATTACATTATTATTACCATATTAACGAGTTTAATATGATTAATACTTAAGTATTGAATAGACTTACACTCCTATTATAGTTAAAGAAACCAACGCTGTTACAGATTTCTACATTTTTATTTTCAGGGACCTGTCGTGTGATAGGAGTACAAACGTGTAACTTGTAAGCGTGACAGATTCTGGATTCAATCTCCATTCGGAGAAATATTATATTGAATATTTTAATTTCGCCGCTCTGGTTACAAAGCAAGTCGTTGAAAATTCGATAGTAGGTGGGAAACGGTATTAACGTACTAGAGAAAGGAACAGCGTGTTTTAAGACACTATTCTCTCTGTCTGCTAAATGCGGGATACAGCGTGAAGAAACGATGTTTTTTTACTATATTCTGTGTGATGCTTGTAGTCATTTCAATTGATCAATAAAGTAGTTTATAGCTGTAAAACCTGGAATAATCCAGTAACATTTCCGTAAACATGGAAATATAATGCAATTGAAGGATAGTCCAAAGCATTTATTTTATAATATAAAAACTTATTTATTATTAAGTGACTTCATAGAAATATATATTTTTTTTATATCTTACACGTGTCCCTGAGCCAAGAGACTAAGGCTTTGTCTAACCATTCTAGAGCAATCTCTGGTTATACATACATATGGGTATATTATTATTTTAAGAAGTTATTGATAAAATTATCCTATATATCGTATTTGTAGCACAATCTTTTTGTGTTTGAATGTGCAACAGTGCCAGTGATGTCTGTATACTAGATTCGATTCTAATCGAGGAAGTAGCTTAAAAGATTTTATTTTGTCATTATAGTAAAGAATGGCGTTGGTGGCAATTTCGAGGTGTCATATTTTCGTGAATGGCTGAACATACAAGAAATTATGATACTCCGAAATCATACGTAAAAATTATAACAAAGACTTTTTACATTCGTTTCTTCCACATGTAATGTTTGGAGATCAAAAATAGTGAATAATAATCACCTTTTTCAATTTTAGTGACTAAAACCACACAACCTCTTTTAAATTTCAACTATTATAGGTTACACTTTTGTGGCAAATCAATTGTGACTGTAAACGACTGTGAGTTGGATTGGGGTGTTACTTTGATTTCAGTACCAGGAGGAAATTAGTACCAAGACACAATGTAATCTTGCCCCTTCAGGGCACAAGCATGTGACCTTAACGCGACAGGCTATGGGTTCAAAGCACACTAGAGAACATCAAATGTTTGGTATTTTAAATTCAAATATTTAATATTTTAAGTTCTTCGCTATGGTAACTAGGGAAAACGCGGCGTTGAGTTCCCAAAATATTCAACAGGCAATGCCCCAAATTCGGCGGACCCCAAGTTCCCCCTGTTTACCCTGCCATGTGCGGGATACAGCGTGAAGCTGAGCGATAGAAAGAGTCAAGCTAGCCTAGAGTAGACGACTATCGTATTATTTCTGAAATATCCTTTCATCATTTATTGAGTCAGTTATTCAAAAACTGTACTGACACTGGCCCTTGAACTATCGGCGTACCTTTTTCTTTCTCTCTTACTTTGGAAAGTTGAAGATTTCGTGATGGGCAAAAAGCGATTAAGTGAAGTTACAATATTGCTTATAAAAATATATTTGTTTAGTTATTTTTATCTGACTTTTTAAAAAGGGAGTTTCAGTTAGAGAGTACTAAGTATGACGGGTATAATATTTGTAGTATTTATTATATTTATTGTATAATATGTATGTGTAATGACTTATATACAATTTTTTAAAGTAAAGTCTAAGCAGTAATGATAAATTTAGAAATTGTATACATGTATGTTAATGTGGGACATCATACTGTTTATCCAACGTACGGCTTACTTGGTCAGAGCATGGACGGATTCCAAGAGCGGGGGTTAAAATTCCGATGCTTTGGAATTTTTATACGTATCGTAAATAAGTATTTTTCTTATTCTATTATTATTAATTAATAAATATGAAATTATACTTTAAAATTGTGAGAACACAACATTGATGATGATTAACAGCATTTTACGATAAATAATTTACGATAAATGTCAAAAATATCTTTAGACTATAGAAATTTTCTTTTTTAATTTGAAAACGTTCGTTAGCATTTAATATATCACTACAATTACCCTTTTTACAATTCTATTTTCACAGACAGCTAAGAGTCTCTACATAGAGAATTTTAATTTAAAATCTACGTGAAGTTTTGTATTGAAACGCTTTATACATACATTTGCAAGTAGGACACGCTATTATCCACTGTAGACTTGAATTTAAATAACTTTGCCTTGTTTTATCTAAAAAAATGAATTAAAAAGCTTCAATTATGTAAATTTTGTTTGTTTCTAGTATCTCTTAGGAATTATTTGTTAAAGAGCTCAAATTTTAGTCTGGGGCGAGAAACTTTTGTGTTTTCATTAGGTTTTACGTAATACTTACTTATTAAAATAATGTTGTTGTAATATTGAAGCTCATTTTTAGCTCTACAATTAAAAATATATAGAAATATTTTACGTTCTCTACATTTTGCTTACGTGCAACATAAATAAATGTATGTCATTTATATGTTTTGATGATTATTAGATTATTTATTTACAATTTAGGAAATATCTTATATGTTATATATTCAACTGTGAGGCCAGTCACGGCGTAGAAGCACAAGCGTACTACTAAGTGAATCCACAACCTGTCGCGATTACAGCTGCACGCTGCGCCACGACAGGCCTTAAAAGTAAAATAGAGTGATAAACCATAATATACAACAAAAAGGATATATATTAACTGTACATCAACAATTGTCACGGAGAGAACAATATATTTCATTTATATGGCATTAAAAGCTTCCTTTATCCGTTATCGCGTCAATGTGAGACAATTTATAGCAAGAGCTGGGAAGGATGTTACTACGGTACGTTTACGAATATCTAGTTAGTATAGACTCCGAAGCTATCGTGGTGAAGTATGTAACGGTAAATGCTATAGTTGGGAGTTGGATTTCCACTCAAAGAAATTAATTATTTTCATTTTGTCGCTCTGGTAATAAGAAGTTTTTGAATAGGTATTTATCAGGGAAGCAATTATCGACGTAGATCATATCAACGTCAGTAAATAAAATTTGAGAAACACTGAAACTGCTGAAATTAATTTAATATCTTATTAAAATACGTTATACTTATCTTCACAGACCATTGTAGTGCAGTGACAAATGTCTTGCTACGAGTATGTACCTGATAGCTCTAGGTTGGATTTCGACCCCTAACTGCATGACATTAACTTGAAATTTTATATACGGCGTCCAATAATGTGTATCAAAATAAAGTACGTAAGAATAAAAAACACGTAGGTATATATTACACACATATTTTTTTTCTTGATTTGAACCAATGACTATTGATTAGACCTTTTAAAATTACACCATGAGCGTATCAGTACGCAGTAGCGACATCAACTTTAATTTAAATAGAGTTCGATACTTTGAGCGTGACGATAAATATCGACGTCCACGGATGAACTTATTCTTCAGGTATATATGGATATATACACAGTTTTATGATCCTTCTTTAATTGTAGAGTAGGCAAAGTGAACCTAGTGTTAACATACTTCGTTACCCCCGCATAGTCCAATTTTCTAGATAAGATAATAGCGAAAAACACGGGTGGAAATGGTAATGTCTTAATGGGACCGGACACTCTGCTTCCATTACTTCCCTCAACAGTTGGTTCCTAAAATTCCCTTTGCCTATCCCACTCTGTGTGGGATATAGTGTAAGGCTAAAAAAAATACTCTTTGTCTTGTCACCAGAGCGAGAAAATGATAATCAGTCATTGCCTCAAGTAAAAATCTAACCTACAACCGTACCGAATGTTTTATCAGTATTTACTTTCTACTTATCTTAACTGCATATTAACAGAAAGGATAAACATATGTATGATTTTTTATTAGGATCATATAAAACTTTTAATTATCGCTTTTTAAAACTGCTTTATAAAACTTTTAATTATAAGACCCGCACTCTCTTCGATAATTCGGTCTCTAGGAATACTCAGGATGCATCTATTCGATCAGAGTATTTTCATATAGAATATTATAATAGATAATATTCTTTCAAAGGATTAAACTCAAATAAGCTTGTTCAAAATAAGAAGTTACAAGCTTAATTTTTGGAACGTCGTATAGTTTAATACCGGTTCATTCAAGTCACTGCTTCAGACGTAATAAGAACTGGCGCAAGAAAATCAGACATTTTAATCATTTACATTATATTAATTTATTTCTGACAATAATACCTTTAAAATAGATTAGAATAAGCATTGTTGATTTACATAGTCCAATATGATTAAGCAAATTAATATAAAAAAATTAAAAGTTCATATATTTTAATTCAGAATTTGAAACAAATATCGTATTTTCGCCACCATCAATGTTCCGTAGCGTTCATTTAAGGAAGCTTTTAACGAAGGCTGTATATGAGCTTTCAACATTCTATATAGGTTTGTGGTTAACGCGTCTATTTAGGTTGTGGGTTCAATTTTGAGAATATCATTACTTCTTTTTTTGTCTTCACGCTGGATCCCGCACAAAGAGTAATAGTAGGCGAAGTGAATAAAGTGTTAAGGCACTCCGTTTCACTCTCAGTTGTCGAGAGCCATTACGTTAATGTGTTTTTTGGTAAAAAGCAATAGTTAATTATAGGTATAACTCGTATAATAATTATAGTTATTTTTATTTGAATACGGGATCGAAGTCGCAGGTAGAAGTTAATTTTATAACAAATTTTAGCTAACCGTGACATAGGAGCACAAGCGTGTGACTGAAAACACGACAGGTAGTTCGATTTGTACTCGAGGAAATTAAATATTTTTTTTCATCGCTCTAGTAAAAAGATAAAGAACGGCGTTGAATTCCGCCACTTAACACGTATTGTCTCTAGAATTCTGTGGAAAATGGAAAAGTTTCAATATACTGTAGCGTGAAGTATTAATTTTAATACAAGCTTTCTATATTTAAAACTCTGGCTATTACAACCAAGCTTTTTCCAATTTACCTAAAGCCCTTAAGTATGTAAGTCACCCGTGGCATGTAAAGGACAATTCAGTGGGCCGGCATAATGAAAGGACTCACCCTACTAATCTTTATTAGGCCGACCTAAATGCCTATCTCGCTAACTAAGCCAGATAGTATAGAGTAACGCATATTGGATATTTTTGTGAATTCTTCAAAAAATTACGTTTATCTTCTTATTCTGTTCATTCAAAAGCCAAAATTACACACATCTATGAATTTAAAAACGACAGCTTATGGTGCAGCGATCCCCACTCAAAATGTAAATGTTTAATATTTTCATTACTTTTGGTAAAGCAAATCGCAGGCTTGAATTCCGTCATTTAACAAGAAAGTCCTCAAAATGTGTGGCAAGTGAAAAATAAAGTCTTTTACTATTTTTAAAGTATTATTCCACACTTAGGAACGTAAAATGATACAGGAAAATTAAATAAGATATATAAATTTAGGTAACCAATTTAATTCCTTCTATCATCGCACGCCGCACTTTCGAAAACGTATGAGCTAGTTTTGCATTCGGTTAAATACCGTACAAAGTTTTTAAACACATTTAAAGCTCACAAACGTTTAAGAAAATAATTATTTATTAAATATACTATATTTTGTTATATAGGAAGATAGGTTGAATGGCTGGATGAATTAAAATATTTTATTTTCTGCTTCACACTGTATCCAAATAGCAGGTAACTTGGAAGCCTAGTGTTATGATACTCTGTTTTATTCCTCACTTTTGTCAAACAACAAAAATGTGGTGTGGCGAAATTCGATATTGCGTTTTATCTTGTTATTAAAGAGAAGAATTTGAACTATTTTATATCTTCGAGTGGGAATTGCACTCACAATCCGTCGCATTTTCAATTTAACTAGGGCAGAGAAATAGAAAAAAATATCTAATACTTTAGAAAATATTGCACAATCTTTACACCCAAGTGCATCCATTTATATTATAATAAAAAACGAATTTCATGCAAATAAAATTTTATGCAGAACAGCTGCCTTCCATGGCCTCCTGACCTGATTAGCGTTGTAAACATTTAAATTTTAAATTAGAGCGTTTTGGACTTATATAAACATGGAAACGATCTTAAAGTACAATTGAATTAAAATATGGTGAATTTGAATGAGCAGATTTTGATGAAATAAAAGTAAAAATAAATTAAACTTGAAATACAGTTTATTCACAAACCAATTTAAAATAATGTAACAATAATAATAATATATCAGACATGAATAAATGTTTTTGCAGCGTCTGAATTTACTCAGCATCACGCTATATCACGCACCTGGCAGGGTAGACATAGGGAATCTCAAAACCTGGTATTAAAATACTCCGTTCCGTTCCCCGAATCCGTTTCCTTCGAATTTGAAGCATTACATGTTGAATGGCGGAGCTCATAGCCGCGTTTTTACTAGTTACCGTAGAGAAGAAATGAAAACATTAAATATTTGATTTGAAAATATATATAATCGACAACCTGTCGTGTTTTAAGTTACACGCACTTGCGCCACGACAGGCTTCTAACCCACAACCGCCCTTGTTTGAGGACCCTTTTTGTTCTAATTCAGGCAGAAAATAAAGAATTGAGATTGAAACTCAATACTGTTATTTTTTACTATGACATTTTTACACAGTCCCTTGTTTTAATCAAAGACTACACTTTTTTCTACTAAAATGTCTTTGTCTTCTTTTTTCTGAAGAAATTATTTTATCAATCACATAGGCTTTTACATTCAAAAGCTTTTGGAAGAAATCAAATGAAACTTTTTAGCTTAGAACTAAGTGTCTGAAAGGAATCATTTATTTTAATTTTCTCACTTTGGTAATAAGAGAAAGAACGGCGTTGAACTTCATCACCTGAAAATTAGAGAAAGTTGGACAACAAAGTGTCTAGACACTAGGTTCTCTTTGCACATCTTGCCTATACAGAATACAGAAAAACACAAAAAAAAAATTTTGCTCTATAAAAAATACATAAAATGTATATGTTGAAATGCTTTCCGCGAACAAATATTAGCATTTTTCCAAAACACGCAAAACTCTATCAAACTAGAAAATTATTCATGCAAATGTAGAATCGTTGGTTAAAACTTCTAAAATCCTATTTGAATAATTAACAATTTGAATTTTAGTTCCAATTTAAAATTATTTTCGTTCATGAATAATAATTGACGTTTATTATGATGTTCACTAAATTTGTAACGAAATCAACATTAAACGTTGATTGTGGTTTTTAATTACATACGCGTTATAGAAGAGAGATCAATAAAATGTATTTTATTTAATTGGGGATCGAATTGAAATTAATTTAGTATATTTGGAAAAACTATTTCTTTTTATATTTTTGAGGTCCTGTGGTACAAGGGTGTGATGTGCATATAAGCGCAACGTTTGTGGGTTCGAGCCCAACTCGGGGGCATGGATTTTATTTAGTATTTTTATTTCGTCGCTCGGGTAATGAAGCAAAGCAGTTGCGGCGTTAAGTTATAAATAAAAACTTCACACTTTGTTGTTAGATTGGGTACCTCAAGTTAAATCACTTTGTTCACGTTTTATGGCAGAATTTGAGGCAATACGAGTTAAGTGGCTGAGTTTAACGCCGAAAATATAAAATATTTTATTTTAACGCCGCAACTTGTCACTCAACAGGCCTCATATAAGTGATATATAACTTCTACTCCTCCATTAATGAACTACAGATATTCAAATTTTTATTTTAAAAATATTGAAAATAACATTATTAAATTTGTTTAAATTTTACCAGTTTTATAACAAACTTATCAATTTGTGAGGATAAGAAGCGTATCTTAGTCTCATTAAAATTCTTTTAAAGGGAATCAAATAGGAAAAACATTTCTGTACGTAAACGAGATTTCCGTTTCCTTTTTATATAGTTTCAACGTTTAAAGTGAAACTAAGTCACTAACAGTGAATAGCAAGAGCGATATTTTATTTTAAATTTTACCTATATTTTTAATATTACACAATTTTTTATACTAGACTTTATTGATGGACGAATTTCCATTTGAAAATGTTGTCGTTCAAATTGTATTAAGAGCATCCTGTTTTATTTTAGACGATTTGTTAATCGTCAAATCGTTGCTGTTGCAAAGCCTGCGAAGTCTATTGTTGTGGAGGAACACAAGCGTGTAAACAGTGTAGGTTATTAATCCGATCTCCAATCCAGGAAATGAAATGTTTTAAATTTTCATTACCATTATTGTTAATTGACATAATCCTCACCATAGGCATATTTATTTGCCGCTTATGTGGCATATTTGCCCTTTCGGCAAAAGAAAAGTATAAAATGTCTAAAATGCACTTTGTTTGTCACTCTGTTTTAAGGCACATGACATTTTTTTTCATAATTATGACAAAATCAGTCAGGTTACTCACGCTAACTACCGAAAATAGACACGAACTTTGCGCACAACCAATATTACATTTTTGGAAATCTGACATTTGGAAAACTTTTCAATAGTCAGTGGTCCAGGGTAGACTCAGTTTATAAAATAGTTTCATTTAAAACCTTTTAATAGTAATTAAAATTATGCCAACCAATATATCATTCAAAGCAGCGTTGAATATCAATTCTTAACTTAGGCAATGAAAAGGATTTTTAACTCTATGGAATTTCTGATCACCCTATAGAAAACCAATAAGCTGAGAAATAAGACCTGAATATAGTAGATACAATCCCTAAATTAACCTAAATGATACCATAATTAAAGATAGCGGTGGATTATTTTTTTCCTTTTACCTCCTGTCTTTCGTTTAATTTACGATCATTAGATGGTAATAATTTTGTGTAAAGCACAATTTACTAGGCCAAAATGTATTTCCGCGATAAAAGCGTTTCAAATTTCTGTACCGGATGAAAAATGTGGTTATTTATTACTATTATTTACATATTTTTGTACTTGCGAAATTGTGGGAGGCCTTCGTGGAGCAGTTGTTTGGATTAAATACGGTGAACGTAGTTTCAATTTTAACAAATAATTATTGAGATGAGAAATAATGTCTAGGTAATTCATGGATTCATAGAAGTGCCATACTATTGCGGGATATGGAAAATCTGGTAACTCCACTATTCTAACTGTTAACTCCGAATAAATTCATATACAAATCACCTAATAATTGATGAAAACTCAAAATTTCAAATTAAAAAAACTAAATAGTTAGTGATCTTGTCAGTGAGAGTAAGTGCTCACACTATTGCAATTTTCATGAAACATAGCTAAGAAGTACGAGGAATAAGGCTTTCGATTAAAAGAAACCGCATTAATATCGTTTTATTAACTCAGAAGCTACGATACCACAGATGGACAGACGGACAAGGCAATTCTGGAAATAATAATGCAACGTTGAACTCCACCAATATATTTTGTTTAACAGTGAAACAAATTATAAAATTATTTAATATCTTTGTAGTACCTGTACTCCTAAATCTACTTAAATGTCTTAAGAATTGATCTCTGTGCAAAGGGCGTCTACGATAAAGAAAGTTTAGCCATAAATCGTGGGGGAACGGCGATAAGTAGCTCTTTTTTAGCCTTGAAAATATTTACATAGAAATGAACCAAATAATTACTATGGTCTAAGTCTATGGTCTATGGCACAGTGGCAAGTGGGATATTGTAAAAGCTACAGGTTGTAACTTTCATCCCTATTCGAGAAAATTAAATATTTGATATGTTATTTTTTTTGTTCTGATAACAAAATAAAGAATGGGGAAAACGGTGGCTACGCTGCCTTGGGCGGGATACGACGTCAACAAAAAAATAAATAAAGTTTTCAAAAATATGTTGCTTTCTGTTAAGTTCGTATCTTTTCTAAATAACTACTAACAACGCACAACCGAAAGAAAAAAGTACGAGAAATTCGTACGGTAATAGGTTTTTTTCTAATATTTTTTTTACTAAGTATAACAAAGTATATTTTGTTTTTAATAAAGTAGCGAATTCTAACTCATTTTTATTTTCAAATTTTATGCTATGGATTTAAAAAATATATATATTTTTAAGTCCGTTCCTTTGGATAATAAACATTTCATTCCCTCCCGTAGAAATTGAACTTGTACTTCACTATAGGCCTTCATCTGCTTACATAATATAAGATATTTCTAAATAGTTTAGATACGTTACGGTGTAACACACACCTTTAGATTGCAAACAGTTTATGGTAATGGAATTAGAAAGCCATAACTTATTCCCTCCTTAAGGGTTGCTTGAGTTAAGATTTTCCTTTTACCATTGCATAGTGAGAAACGCTATAGACTGTTTATTAGTAGCGTGCTGGCATAAAAAATGTAATGACAGTTAATTTTTTTAAGCTGTAAGCTGTAGCCACCTATGCACACCTATGTGCCACCGGATCTCGACAGTCTCTTTAATTAAGAATATAGTATGAAAAATATAAAAATTTAAGTATAAAACAAAAATTTACTGCAACAAAATCCACAACACGTAAGATATTTCACGACTCTCCCAGTTTTATAATCTTATAAGCTTACTTTGTAAGCTCGTAACTCCATAAAAGACTTTTTACTGTAAATGTGCTTTTGAACAAAAATGATTCAGAAATAAGTTGAATTTTATATGACAATACGCAGTGGCAAAGAGTCACTGTAAACACCACAAATGTCAAATTGATTCCCATTTTGCTCGAAATATATAATATTACTAGCCCAGCTTCACGTTTCATGGCAATGGTTACAAGAACGAAGAAATGATAATATTAAATATTTAAATTGAAAGTATTAAATATTTTATTTCCTCGTATGGGGATCGAACCCACAACCTATCACGTTATCAAGATACACAATATATAAAATAACATTTCTCCTCATCTACTAAAAAAATACACAGCGTTAAGCTCCGCTATAGAACAAATACTACCAATTCAATCTTTTTTGCCTATTCTATTAAAAGACGTAAAAAGAAAATAAACAATAATTTCAAGCCACACAAGGGGTATTTCGTTGTTAGGGAAGTAAATTTGCCAATCTGACAAACGGTTCAGAGGATTATTCAAGATAAAGACGCCTCCTCTAATGTTTCGGGATACGATTTGTTTATTTTTACATTGAAAAAAGAAAAGGTGTTTTCTTTTTGGAAGGGGTGTTTGTGGCTGTAGTAGCACAGTGGGATATTTTGACTTTAAAGATACTGGTTTAGGGTTCGATCCCCACGTGTAGAAATATTTAAAATGCTTATAATATTTATCTACTTCGTTAGATAAAGGGCGATGTAATGTAACCTAACAGGTGGTAACGTGATATCTTAAAATTAAGATGGAAAGTAATACCAATATGTTTTAGCGCTAAGTTCCCTTTGCTAACATTGCAATATGCCAAATATATGGAGTGAGAAATGAGAATAGTTTTTCTATAGAGATTGGCTATCCAACACAAAAAAGAATTTCCCATGTGACGTAGTAGTTTCAAAGATCAGCTCATATGACCATCTGTTGACTATATTATTGTAGTATATTATTATTTTGTTTTTTGGTGTTTGATAATAAAGAAAGTGAAATAAATATTTTATGGGACTACCATACTCGTACAACAAAGCATTTTTTTGCTGTTTATATTGATAATTATTCCTGCGTGAAGACTTGTACATGGCCGGTTTTCTGTCCTTGTAGCAACTTTCATACATAGCAAGATACTCAAAAAATGTATTGATACTTATATATAAATTGTTTTTATTTCCTGTATATAGATTAAAACTTAAAAAATAGTGAAAATATAATCTTTGTTTTTCTTATTTATTTATACGAAGCTATATATACGAAGAAAAATAATTTAGGAAGCTATCGTGAAGCCACAGCATCTGGCTGTAGACGCGATGATTTTGGGTTCGATTCTCACCTAGGAAAATGATTTTTTATTTTCATTTCCTTGCTTTGGTAATAAGTCTTGAAAATTAGATGTAAAAGAAACGGAGGGTTTTACCACTAGGTTCTATGCCCTCATTGCTATAAATAAGAAAGAAAAGTCGTCGTAAAATTATTATAGTCACACTTATATGGCCCTGCACTACGACAGGTTGTTTCTTGCTTCTTGTTCTTTTAAACGATTCTAAAAATGAAAAATAATCATACATATGTTTATTATGCACTTAGGAAAGTAGACAAAAAGAAACTACTGATTAAATATTCGATACGATTGTGGGTTCGATTTCCACTCGAGGCCATGATTGACTATAATTTTTTCGCTATGATGACAGGACAAAGTGCACTTTTTTAAAATTCACGCTGTATGCCACAAGTAGAGGGTTATAATTTTTGGGAACTACTGTTTGGATGCTCCGTTTCCATTAAAATATTTCTGTTCCCTTTTTTTATGGATAAGACACGACAAACTCACGTACGGGTCACCTGATAAGGTAAGTGATCACCGCCGCCCACGGCCCCGTTGTAGCGCCAGAGGATTATAAAACTGCGTATATATCTGCGTATATACGAGCGTAGATACCCAAAGAACAAGTTTATCTGTGGATGTCGATATTTATCGTCGCATACTGACGCCCATCTGGTGTATTCTGAAAGTATCTGGTCGATAATCATGAATTAAAATTAATATAAAAATTTGCTCATTTTTTTTTAATTCATTACTAAAAGCCGTTCGTAATTTATGCTGCGATACTTCTTAGGAAGCCCTTTATTAAACTTTAATTTAATATCATGCAGTTAGTGGTGGTTTCGTTCTTAACTTACTCAGTTAATTAATTAAAAATGTCTATATATCTAGACACACGGGGTTAAACATCGCGGATAACCACTTTATGAGATGAAGCAACTCTATATCTTATACTTAATAAAGACATAAGGCTACTACGGAATTGAAAGACAGTTAGCACGTGACAATTGCTATCGTAAAACATATTTTTAGCGAAGTTCTACCACGCATAAAGCAGGGTAGGTAGACTAGATTCCCAGGTAGGAACCTGGGAATCTAGTCTATACTTTTTCCCCTCTTTCTAGCAAATTTCTCGGTACGTTGTATATTGAGTGGCGAAACTCAACACCGCACCTTAAACCAGAGCAAAAATAAAGGATTAAACATTTGTTATCATCGATTTTTTTCAAATTAAATTCATTAACAACTAAAATATTTACAACCATTGCCTCCTACTCGAAAAAAAATTAAATCATTTGTATTTTATTGTAAAAGCTCTAGTAACAGGCAAACGAAGCGTTGAGACTCATCTAAAATACACTTTCTTTAGAATTCGATGGAAAATTCAAAACATATATATATATATATATATATATATATATATATATATATATATATATATATATATGTGTGTGTGTGTGTGTGTGTGTGTGTGTGTGTGTGTGTGTGTGTGTGTGTGTGAAGCATTCCTGTTAATGAGTCAGTCACATAGCGTACAAATAAAACTAGTGGACTGAGAAAAATTACACTTGCATTTCTAAGGTTAGAAAATATAAGAGAGCACTAACAAGGCAATGAGTCAAAACAAGATTTACCATTTTTCTTCTTAAATACAAAACAAACAAAAATTCGGACTATGACTGGCACATTAATTAACTTACATCTACAAATACAAAATATCACCCAATTTTACACAAACATTTAAAATATCTTTGTCAAATAAAAATGGTCATTTATCTTGCAAGCACTGTCGACAAAGCTACCCTTACTGGTATTATTATCTTTCCGCTTTCGTTTAGCTAAACGTTTTTTTAAGCTGCCATCAGATGGAGTGGATAACGGAAATCACGAAATTTAAATAATTGATTTAAATAATTGTTGTGTGTCTGATTTCCAATAATTTGAGGGAGTGAAGTATTTTTTTTTTATTTCCTTTAAACGTGGTGTTGAGTTTCACCACGCAATGTCTTAAGAATTCGTCGGAAATTGGGAAAAGAAATGTCTTAACACTAGATCGGAGTATCTAAACACTAAGCTCCAACGCTTTGTCTCGTTTTTACCAGTGCAACGAACTTACAATAAATCCATAACTGACCACTTTCTGTACATGGAAGGTAAATTAAAGAAAATCTTCTAGGGGACACTTACTTGGGCCCATAGTAATGATTTATAAAATTGTTGTCTGTTTATATATTTACCTGTGCGTTTGTACGCGCTAATCTAAGATTTAAATGTATTTTTTCACTATTATATTTCAGCAACTTTCAAGAAAGTAATTTAGGTTAGTAAGTTAAGTAATGTAATGAAACCGCGGGAGTGTTGCTGATATTAAATATTTCTTTACATCGAATCAGAATTAAATACACAACCTATTGTTTTCACAGGCGCACGCTTGTGCCACGACCGGCCTCATCTTTTTTCCTTATTATCTTACATTTACTAATAAAAATAGATAAGCACAATCTCGTTCGCACCACGCCAGTCCTATCTTACTTAACGTTCACGCTCCGTCTTTAAAGACTCCCTGATTTGCGATAGCAGTAGACAGATAACTTCTATCGCAAGCAGTTATTCGTGCTCGCATTTCTTAAAAAAAACTCGCCTTTCTCGAACATTTTTTTCCTCCATACTGTGTGTCCGCAGATGGCAAGGTAAGCTAAGGAAATGCAAGGGGCATATTTTTTCAGCTTCACTCTGTATCTCGCATATGACAGGGTAGGCAGAGGGAAATTGTGAATCCATTGTTAAGACACTCTGTTCCGTTTCTCACTTTCCGATGGTTCGAGGTATTGTCTGTAGAGTGTAGAAATATATGCTTTGTTACAGAACAAATAAGTGAAAATTATTAAATATTTCAGTTATAAATATGAAATATTTCGACTGAGGATCGACCCCACAATCTATCGCGTTAACAGTCACACGCTTGTGTCCCTGCGCCACGATCTCATTTAATTTAATTATAGATAATATATAATATTGTTTTTTTTATATGTAAATAAATAATAACTATATATATTTATTAGTTAGTAGTTAGCACTAATAACACTGAATAGAATCTATTATATATATATATATATATATATATATATATATATATATATATATATATATATATATATATATATATATATATATATATATATATATATATATATATATATATATATATATATATATATA
>DWMZ01000897.1:0-18779 GCA_018249855.1 Eueides tales michaeli
CGCTTTGCCTTATTACCAGAGCGAAGAAATGAAACATTAAATATTTAAATTGAAAATATTAAATATTTCATTTCCTCGACTGGAGATCGAACCCAGAGCCTGTCGGTTACAGCCACACGCTTGTGCCGCTGCGCCACGACAGGCGTCTTCTTCTATGTACGAGAATACAATAAACCATTTATTGTATTTGTATGAATTTTATTTATAAAAAAAATGAAGTCTCTATCCATAAAAACACCACTTCATTTTGGCAAAGTGCTTGTAGCTCTTAAATCTGTTCTACATAAACCATGGCAATGAATAAGACAATTGGAATGATTAAAAATTGTATACGTAATAATTTCCTTTTTCTGTGAATGCTTTCTATATATGTATGTATGAATGACGTACGTACGTGTGTTACAAAATTAGGATCCATAATATCTATAGGGCTATGAGACATGAGTATGATACGGTTATTGAAATTATATTAAATATACTAATAGATGCAGTGAATAATAAATAATGTGAAGTGAATAAAAATACTTGGTTGCTTATTTTGAAAAACGATACAAGTGTTTTATAAGAAAACCAATTTATAAAGAAATATAATATTAGTACTTTTTTCTTAAATAAGATTTAACTAAGATAGCATAACATAAAAAAATAAAGCATATTTTTCTATTAAGAAAAATAAATAAATATTTTTTATAATTAAACGTCCTAAAAATTCAAATTCAGTATAATTTTATTTATCGTCTCAGTTCATCATTCATTAAGTTATATTTATATATAATGTGAGCGTGTTTTGCTATTTTATTTAAAAAACGGAGAGAGAGAGAATCATTAGCAATTTTATTTTAAAATATCGTACTCGATACCATTGGAATTTTTAGAAACCCTTCTTGGTTTTGTCATTTTTTTAATGTATGCAGTCGGCTCTATTGTCATTTACAGCATCACCGGGTTTTGTGGAAGAGCCAAGCTGGCTTGTTTCCTAAGTGTCCCCATACTTTCTACATGGCAAATTTAAACTAACTATCTGTTATTAAATATTAAAAAAAAATAACGAAATCTACCAAAAAAAAACAAATTGGTAAACAAAATTTCATAACAACACTAACTTATTTATAAAACAATATCCATAAATACATCTACTTCGACAAAAACGTTACCAATCCAACGAACGATAGCAAGCGTATGTCACTTGACGCTTTGCACGTGTATGCGCGGGCGCAGTCGCGTTCCAACTTCCATACACGACGGGCTGTATTACTGCGTTATTCTATAAATATATAATAAATATATTTTAAAAATAATATTATTTTATTAAATGGCTAGTAAATCTAATGGTGTTGAAATGGAGTGGGCGAGGGCTCCACCCCAAAATGTGCCTTTTAGTGTGCGATTCCTAAAAGCTATATACGATCCAGATGAAAAAACCCTTTTAGGCAGAACGCCGAAGAGATGGGGTGAGTTTTTAGTTTAATATACGTTAAATTTAGTTTGTTTAATTTTTGTAATTAGTCAATATATATTGGTTTTTAAAAACCGTATTTAATATTATTGATTTTTGAAATAATATATTGATATTGTTATTGATTTTTGAAATAATGTATTGATTTTTTTTGATTTTTGAAATAATATATTGATATTGTTATAGATTTTTGAAATAATGTTTGAAATTGTATATTGATATTGTTATTGATTTTTGAAATAACATTTGAAATAATATATTGACATTGTTATTGATTTTTGAAATAATATCTTGATTTGAGTTTGAATCGAATTACAAGATTATAGAATAGGATAACTTTCACGCTGTATCCCGCACATGGCATTAAGACACTACTGTTCCCCATTTTATGTATGTGAGGCATTGTATGTTGAGTGGCGAAATTGAACACCGCGTAGGATAATTTTTATAATATATTTTTATGTATTAAGCATTCGAGGGTTTTCAATCTCCACTTAATAAACTAAAATATTTAATAATTTCATTTTTCCACTCTGGCAATAAGGCAAAATGCGGCGTTGATTTCGTAATGTCTGATATTCGGCTGAAAGTAGGGAACAAATGTGTTTCAATGAAAACATCCAAACACCAAGTTACAGTGTGAAACCGATAAAAAATTATATTGTCAAAGCATCATTATTTACTATACCTAACTACTATACTGTTTATCGTCCTATAAATAAGTTATAATCAATTTAAATGCCATCGGCCATAGATTTCTATTTGCGATGCCTTGGCCAGACCGTACGGTAGCCGTCGTCCAAAATATGATTAAGACTGTTAAATCAGGTGTGTAGATCCTGGACGTTACGGGTTCGTACATTTTATACAAATGTTTAAATTGAGGCCAGTCGTGGCGCAGCGTCATAAGCGTGTTACTACAACCGACAGGTCGTGGGTACGTTCCCCACTCGAGGAAATGAAATATTTAAGATTTTCAATTTAAATATTTAATTTTTCATTTCTTTGCTCTGGTAATAAGGCAAACCGCGGCGTTGAGTTCCGCCAATCAACACGCAATGCCTCAAATTCGGCGGAAAATGGGTAACGGAAGTGGATTTTGCCTACCCTGCCATGTGCGGGATACAGCGTGAAGCTGAGTGAGTGAGTAAATATAAATATCAAAAAAATATCTGCGGCGTTTAGTTTCGCAATGTAATACGAATTATTTAAAAATATTGAAGGGAAGTGGAAAATGGAATATTATTTTACTAATATACCTTCGAAGTTCGTCAAGTTATATTTATTTTCATTCAACCGCTTATTTAATATTGATCCCATCATGACTCAGATGCAACGTCTATAGTTACCACGATCGTAGCTTTGATTCCTAATCTGGATTTAAACATTTCTATTTCTTCGCTAACGTAAAAGAGAGAGAGAGAGCGGTTAAGATCCGCCACTGATCCCGAGGTGTCACAAAAATTGGGTAAAAAGTAAAAAACGGAGTGTCTTACCACTAGGATTAAGTCTTGTCCACGCTGCTATGCGAAAAAAGAATGAAAATAGCTGCGGCTATTGCTTTTGAAAAAATATTACAAATGCTACGTTGAGTTCCGCTACTTAAATCCGAGAATAATCTAAAACTGGAAAACAGAGTGCCGTAATGGAAACGAAGTGACTTAACTCTAGGTTCCTAGGTTCTCTCTGCATTATGTGCGTGAAGCTAAAAAAGAAAAATTACAATTTTCATTATATTCTTTATTTTCATTCTCTTCTGTCTATCTGTACACGATAGGCAAGGGTTCAAAACTCGTTAAGGGGGTTTTAGGGCACAATATTTTATTCCCCAAAAATATGAGAGAATAAGACAGAAAAGCATAAAAGTATAGAATAAAAGAAAATCATTTTAACGAAAAATCATATAGAGACCTGCCGTGGTGCAGAGGCATGTGACTATAATCTACAGACGTGGTAGTACGGGTTTGAATCCCGCTTGAGGAAATTAAATATTTAATATTTTCATTTCTTCTATGACAGCAAGGCTAAGCGCAGCGATGAGTTTCGCCACTTAACAAGAAATACCACAAATTCGGCAGAAAGTGGAAACGGAACGGAGTGTTTTAACACTAGGTTCCCAAGTTCCCTCTGACTTCCAACATGTGGGGACACAACGTCAAAATTTACGAACAGCAAAATAATATATAATACAAAAAAAAAAGCTCTCCATACAATAGTCTAAGAAATTAGACTAAAATATACTACAACCTTGACTTAACCCGCATATAGAGGTATACAGATTTAATTCCCGATAGAACCTTGGGAGCAATCATAGCAATGGAACCAAATTAATACGATGTTTACAATATCAATTTATATGTATGTATTGAGTTTATTGATTGCAGACAGCGCATCTATTCATACACATAATAGATATGAACCTAGACTTTTTTATTGGGTTTACGCGTGTTTGTGTCAATTTCTATGAATAACTTCACGCAAAATTAAGTGTTAAGACACTCCATTCTTTATTTTACGCCGAGTTCAGGAGACAAATGCGTGTTGCCTCGTTGCCAAAGTGAGGAAATAAAAATATTAATCATGTTATTTCCTCGAGCAGGGATCGAACCCACAACCTATCGCGTGTACAGTCGAATGTAGAAGTCGAGACTAAAAAAATCTGAATGACATTTATATTTTATACCATTAATTTAATAGCTTTTTGACGTTCGCGCATTTCAGAATTGTTGAAAAACTTACGATTGTACATCATGAAATAAGCATCGTTAAAATGTTATAAAATTTAATAAAAAATCTTGCAGATACCAATGCCAATGATACTTTTAATATATTTTATTTTTGAAAATAAAATTATTTTGGAAAAAGTGATATTTTTTAATATAATAAAAGATTGTCTAAAGTGCAATTCTTTTATTGTCGTACTGCGGGACGAACCAAAGACGGTCATGTGTTTATCACTTTATGTACGTCCAATAGATCCGGGAACCGGAACACCCGGTTGTACCCGGTGTATTGTACATACATAAAGTGTTCGGTTTTGATGATTTTTATGTCAATCAATTCGTCTTAACTAAGCGATCGTCACTACAAATAAGACAATAATTAAAATACACTATAGTAATAACTAGACGAAATGAAATCGTAAAATCCGACAAAAGTCAAATGGGGTTTCTTTAAAGAGATATTCAATAATAATTTTAAAATTTCTATCGAAGTTAGGATTTCGGTTTGGATATTATATGTTAATATTTTAGCTTCACACTGTATTCCGCACATAGTGGGGTAGGCGGAGAAATCTAGTGGTAAGACACTCCATTCTTATTAAGAAATTACTGTTCTTCACTTTCCGACAAATAGTGGAGCCATTGCGAGTTGAGTTACAGAATTCAACGCGACAATTTGCCACGTTTATTGTAACACTTAAGATTATTTTATTCACTATTCTATATAATTTTGTGAAATAAGTGGAGAACGCAATATTATTGTTGTACTCTATACAAATTCACATTGTATCCTGCACTTGCAGGGTAGGCAGAGGGAACTTGGGAACCTAGTGTTAAGACACTCCGTTCCAGTGTGGAATCACTTTCCGTAGTGTACGCATTGCGTGTTAAGTGGCGGAATTCAACGCCGCGTCGCCCTGTTACCAGAGAGCAGAAATAAAAATATTAAATATTTCATTTCCTTGAGTGGGGATCAAACTCACGACCTGACGCGCCACGACAGGCCTATACTATATCTTACTAACAATAAGCATACGTATTTACCTTGTAAAACCAATAAAGTTTCAGTATAACGGTATAATAGCTAGCCATTTTGTCTGCCGGTCACAGCGGAAATCGAATCCGCACCTACGAAATTGCGGTCAAGGTGCCCCGTAATTTGATACCTACGCTACTCCCCAAATTCCTGATAAATTGGCTTTACACGTTTATAGATTAATTTTAAGTAATTGGTATATTGTTTCGACGTTTGTGCTGGAAAATAAAATGTGCCCACGATTTTGTTTGTTTTACAGTTATTTAGGACATAAATTCGGCGAAAAGTGCGAAAGTGTACATTAGGTTTCCAAGACCCCTCTGCTTACCCTATGTATGGGATACAGCGTGAAGCTGGAAAACATATTTTATAATTGTCTGTTTGTTTGTGTATCAGTAACGGCTGACCAGATATAAATTCAGTTTTCACTATTATATTTTGACAAAATTGTTAAATTTTATTTATTCATTAATGGTATATTTGTGATTTAATTAATGTACTCATAAATATTGCCCTTAAGAATAATAACTTTATTAGAACAAGAAAGTAATTAAAAAAGAGA
Organism: Eueides tales michaeli; assembly: GCA_018249855.1. NCBI lineage: Eukaryota > Metazoa > Arthropoda > Insecta > Lepidoptera > Nymphalidae > Eueides > Eueides tales. The sequence goes on from DWMZ01000897.1 coordinate 5,778, forward strand.
TAAGTACATACAATAGTGTAATACAAGCGGGCGAAGCCGCTGGCGGGTAGCTAATATTAAATATGTACTTAAAGAAAAATTATAAATAAACTTTAATTAAAAAAGCTAGCATAGTACTAATCGCACTCTTCCTCCAATAATTCCGTACCAATTTCAGGGCTCATATAACGGCTTCCGTTTTTTTTGCTTTCGAGGTACCAAATGAGTACAACCGTAGTACAGATCTTAAAATCCTTTAAGAAGTATCGAAATAATAAGCTGCCTTATAACAAAAACAAACAATTGCTTATTTGCATAAATTCTTTGCATATGAATAGAAACACTCTAGCTTTGATTATTAACACTTATTTTTTGGGTCCAGATTTTACTTATTTCAACTTCTTTATTTACTCTATGAATTATATAGTTTACTCACTTCAGCTTCACGCTGTATCCCGCACATGGCAGGTTAGTCAGAGGGAAATCGGGAACCTAGTGTTAAGACACTCTGTTCCACTTCCGTTCCCCACTTTCCGCCGAATTTGAGGCATTGCGTGTTGAGTGGCGGCACTCAACGCCGCGTTATGCCTTATTACCAGAGCGAAGAAATGAAAACATAAAAAAATATTTAAATTGAAAATATTAAATATTTCGTTTTGTCGAGTGTGGATCGAACCCACAACCTGTCGGTTACAGTCACACGCTTGTGCCGCTGCACCACGACAGTCTTCAATATATAATTTGTTCTATCATAATTATGATTCACTTACAAGTATTTTAAAAGTCCTATAGTGCAAGGGCACATGCGTGCGACTGTCAACACGACAGGCTGTGAATTCTATCACCAATCAAGGAAATAACATATTTAACAATTTTATTTCTTCGCTCTGGTAAAAAGGTGAAAATGTTCCATTGACATCCGCTACTCAAGTCGTGATAAAAAATTTTGATATCCGCCAATTTTGAGGCATTGCGTGTTGAACGCGGAACTTAGCGCCGCGCTTGGCCTCGTTGCTAAAGAGAAGCAAATGAAGTATCAAATATTTCATTCTCCCGAGTGGGAAATCGATATCACAAGATATATATAGATATATTAGTTAGCTTAGGTTGGGTAAGTATACGCCTTAGATACAAAAATCTTTTATATAATCGTATTTTAAGAATTCTATTAATAGAAAAAAACGTTTTCTTTCGCTGTCTGTACATAGAAGAAATATTAAAAGAATCTTATAATGTAATAGAGCCGAAAATAGTGTTTTTTTTTATTTTTGCCCGTTTGTCTATGCGTTTGTACGCGCTAATCTCAGAAATGCCTAACCAGATTTAAAGGCAAACATGTTATATTTTGGCAACCTTCCTACAACAATTTGTGTTTGTTTTATTTAAATCGCTTGATAAATAAAAAAAACATTTATTAGAACACGAAAGTAATTAAGATTGTTAAGTAAAAAAGTATAAATTAAGCGGGCGAAGCCGCGGGCTAGCAGAATAACTGCATCCTGCAAAAGACAGTACCGCTGCACAGCGCAGAGACAGATGGCACAACTTGTCACATGATGACGTCAAAAGTTGTTCAGCTATGGACAAGACCGTATATAGAGATGAATATTTGTTATAAAAATAATATATAAGTACTAACTATGTATGAAATCCTGTAAGGCTTAGTAATTTTAACTTTATTTCTCTTTTAACTTCACACTATATCTCACACATAACCATATGGTACCTGTGAACTTAGTGTTACGACTCTTTGTTCCTTTTGTGATAACTCCGTTCACCACTTCCCATCGAATTTGCTTACTGGTCTAAGCGATTGTACGGATTCCAAGAGGCGCGGGTTCAAATCCTGCTTCGTTCAAATTTTTATACGTTTTTAAATTTAGTATATTTCTTTCCTAAGTGTGGAATAACACTTTAAAAATAGCAAAAATATCTTAATTATTTTTTTTATTATTTAAAAATGGACTTCCCCCCATCCCTACGTCCATAATGTCAATCAAGTTGTCTGTCTCCAAGTATGCTAAACGTCAAAATTACTTAAGCCGCCATATATTTGAAAGACAAACACACAAACATAGAAACATTTACTTACTATATTATAATCGAGTGTGTGAACTAGTTAAGTCAATACTGACATATCGATGGCATGCATCAGTGATTAAACATGTAGGTACATTTTACGGAGTAAATTGTTATGGTATTGATAATAAGATCTTTGACATTCTGTGATCTTTGATATCACGGCGGAAAGTGGGGAACTAAAGTGGAGTGGAGTGTCTTGACACTAGGCTCTCAAGTCAACCTCTGCCTACCCTGCTATTTTAAATGAATCAAATTAAATCGGATTAATCGCGTATATTGAATTATAACCATTTTTGGATTCTTGATGTATAGAATACTTTGCAGTAGTTCGTAGTCGCGGGTAGGCTGAGATGGCATCACTTTGGCTCAGTTGGCATAGTTATTATATGAAACTACCAATAAGTGTGCGTCTATTAAAGAGACAGATTGTAGGATCAATTTCTGCTTGGGAAAATGAAATATGTAAGGTTTGAAATTCTTAATTCTGGTAACGAGGAAAAGATGGCTTTGAATTCCGCCACTCAACACGTAGTGCCTTAACATAGCGGAAGTGTCCTAATGGGAACGGAGCGTCCTCACTAAGTTCCCAGGTTCCCCTGCCTGCTTTGCTATATGCGGGATACATAATGAACTTAAGTAATAAAACAAAAAAAAATATTAAGAAGCACATCGTGTTATGTCTGACTGTAAAAGCGATAGTTCTTGGTTCGATGTTGACCCAGTTCGATAATTATATTTATTTTCATATCCCCGCTTTGGTGAGTTAAATACGGCGTTAAGTACCGCCACTTACAATAGAATATCTTGAGAATCGAATGGAATGTAGGGAACACAGTGCTTTAACAGCAGGCTCTCTCTGTATAAAAGTGTAAAGCTGGTTTTATTAATTCTGTACCTCAAAGAAAAAAGTCGAGGTGTTAGTCAAGATCCTCATCAAACAATCAACATCAAGTTAAAAATAATATCAAATATTTAGGTCTTTAGTCTCTTACACACATCACTCTTTTCGAGTCATTTTGTACCTAATAATTGGTTTGTTTATATAATTTAATTGAACAGTGCTAATACTAAAGTCACTTTTTTCTCATGTAAAATTTGTATTCGTTTATGAACTTAGGTTAAACTATGAAATAGTATCAGATTATTTTCAACACAAATTGATGCCAATATTATTTATACCTGAGGATAGCGAATGCGAATCCTGTTCAAAGGCTCAAAATATGCATACTTTACGGGTCTTGATAGTCAAGGTGTGGCGTTGAGTTACGCCATCTGTCACTTTGTTTCTTAATGAATAGAACTTACTAATATTTAATGATTCTCCATTGAGATGAAGATATAATATTAAATATGAATCTCTCTGTATGTATCGAACATAATCATATTGTAAACTTAAGTAAAATACCTATAAAAAATTATAGTTTTAGCCATATTTCATTGAGATCACACAAAACAAAAGAATTTATTACAATATATGAATCATTTCTTTATAGTTTTAGATAAATACAAATACACATTTGTTAATAACACTAGCAACACTGTATCGATTTTTTTTATTTTAATATATTAATACTTAGATTATTTTTTTTAATGTAGTATATTTTATTCCGCAAATAGTATATAGGTAGGCAGAGGGAACTTGGGAACCTAGTGTTAAAAGAATCCTTTCCCATCAGGACACTTCTGTTTCTCCGAGTAGAAATCGAACCCACAACCAACGCATATGCTATATACCTATTTATTTAATATAAGAACTAAATATACCGGTTACTAGTTGTTTTAGATTCACGCCCGCACATGGCAGGTTAGGCAGAGGAAACTAGGTAACCTAGTGTTAAAACACTCCGTTCCGATCTCTCCACTTTCTGCCGAATTTGACACATTGCGCGTTGAGTGGCTGCACTCATCTCCTTAATTTGCCTTGTTATCAAACCGAAGCAATTATTTATACGATAAATATTTAATTTGAATATATTAAATATTTCATTTCCATGAGTGGGGATCGAACCCGCAACCTGTAGTTTACAGTCACACGCTTATGCCTCATATATACCTACTTAAAATATTTGGTCCTTTAAGTAACAAATAAGGTCACGGTAAAGCAAGGTCGGACAGTATAGGGGGATATGAATGATCATGATTTATGATCCTAAAGTGTTCATGAGGAGTAGGGTTTTCTAGGCCAAAGTGTTACTAAATCTTTTGGGCACGTAATTTGCCGTTATACATTATATCCTTTCATGAATATTATTGAGGCCTGTCGTGGCGCAGCGGCACAAGCGTGTGACTGTCGGACAGGTTCTGGGTTCGATCCCCAGTCGAGGAAATGAAATATTTAATATTTTCAATGAAAATATTTAGTTTCAGCGTGACAGGTTTAAAAAGCGTGATACGAGTAGCTAAAAAAACAACCAAAAAAACTTCAGAGCCATTAACATACTTATATTTGTGATTTCGATATCAAATTGCGTTGTAATTTTAAATTTATAATACTATATTTAATTTTGGCCTGTTGTGGCGCAGCGGCACAAGCGTGTGACTGTAACCGACAGGTTGTGGGTTCGATCCCCAATCGAGGAAATGAAATTTTTAATATTTTCGATTTAAATACTTAATGTTTCATTTCTTCGCTCTGGTAATAAGGCAAAGCGCGGCGTTGAGTTCCGACACTCAACACGCAATGCCTCAAATTCGGCGGAAAGTGGGGAACGGAAGTGGAGCAGAGTGTCTTAACACTAGGTTCCCGGGTTCTCTCTGCCTACCCTGCCTCGTGTGGGATACAGCGTGAAACTAAAAAAGGAAGAAATATTAAGGTGTATCTTTCAGAGTCCATCGAGAACCGCGACAAGCGTGTGACAGAATCCCTGTGGCAAAAAGAGGAGTGTTATGAGTGTGATCTGTCCGTTTGGATCTCTGTATGTTTCTGCCTCGTACCTCTTGAATGAATGAACTGAGTAAAGTGTGGTCATTATTTTTAATCGAAAGTCTTATTTATCGCGATAGTTCTTAGGTATGTTTATAAAAATTTGATAAGTAGATTGAGAACGTTTCCAAGACGAGGTAGTTCTTTTTAAATATGACAGTTTGTTGTCTAGGGATTAACTTTTTAAATTTATTATTTTTAAAACAAATTACGCAAAACATCTTCTTTAGTTCCGCTACCTAATACGATATTTTTCTAAAACTTCAAAGCGGGGAAAAAAAAACCATATTTTCTTAACATTGTTTACAACACTTATTGTTATTTTACAACGACATATAGACCAGATGTATGATGAAATCTATAGATATCTATCTATCAAAATGTATTCACAGCTGAAACTTAAATAATAATAGGTTATAGTTAATAATAGACATAATTAATATTTACTTTCTAATTAAAAATTAAAATTTATTAGTTTAAGCGTACAGTAGCAGCAATAGGCGGAGGGAACTTGGGAACCTAATCTTAAAACTCAAAGGAGCGGCATTGCGGCTAACAAAAAAAAAATGATTATGATAAAAATGAGCAGGATTTGAACCTGCGCCTCTTGAAAACCGTTCAAGAGGCGCAGGTTAAAATCCTGCTTCGTCCAAATTTTTATACGTTTTTAAATTTAGTATTTTTCTTTCCTAAGTGTGGAATAACACTATAAAAATAGTAAAAATAAAAAAAATGATTGTTCTCGTTTCACTAGCTTTTTTTTACGTGACATATATCTTCTCCTAGAGAAGAGCTTAGTGATAAGGGAGAGATGAGAACGTCTCTAGCCTCTAACAAAAGTTTTTTGAAATCAAGCCAAGCAGAAGTTCCTACGATTAGCGCGCTTATTAAGCAAATACTTCAGTTTTAACATATCGCAAAGAAGTATCCATAGACACATACTTATATATTTTATATTCTGAATATGATTAGGACCCACAATCATCGCCATCATTCAAGGGCATCTCAAATGCACCACAATAGCTTTATACTTACTGTATTAATAAAACATGGGTGTATGGAATAAATGGATAAGGTCTACAAAATGTACATTATATGATAATTTATTAGCAGAAGAAATAAAATATGTATGTGACTTTTACAATATGATCTTGATTATTTCTGTATTTTAGGTTCATTTTTCGTTTGAAATTAATTTAAAATATTTTTTTTAGTTCATTTAAAATTAATTTTTAGTTCATTTAAAATTAATTTAAATAAATTAATTTAAAATCCTTTTTTTTATTTTTTTGTTTAAATTAATTTATTAAGATAAAAGGTTCATGTTACAGGCCTAAAATGTGTGGAACGCAGGTTTTACTAAATAAATCTTGAATAAATATCTAAATAAAATCCATTACATTTCATTTAAAGAAACAACTCCATCTGAAAACGGAGAACAGAACATTTTAACATTAGGTTCCCTGTGCCTTGCTATATGAGTGTAAAATAACATTTTAAGTGCAGATCGAATTTGTAGATCAACGGGAAGTACAATTTATAATAGACAAAGTAGACAAACTTAACAGAATAAGGTAATAAATGTAAGTCATACCACTAGGTTCCTAGGTTCCCTGTGCCTACCCTAAAAAATAGGGATAAACGAAAAAAACATCAGTACGTACTTCTAATCTAAGAAATATATACGTAAATATTAGTAAACACTAATATAATTATAGTCGAGTTTTTTCCAGCTTCACGCTGTATCCCGCACATGACAGGGTAGGCAGAGGGAACCTCGATCGAGGGACTCTCCGTTCTCCACTTTCCGCTAAATTTGAGGCATTGCGTGTTGAGTGGCGGAACTCAACGCCGCGTTTTGGCTTTACCCGAGCGAAGAAATGAAAGCATTATATATTTGAATTGAAAATATTAAATATATCACAGTCGAGTCATAAAAATAAACATAATTTTTTATTATGCTATTGATTTAATAAACATACTTATTGTATGTCGCTATTCTTTTACAAAGCAATGAATATCTTGTCCTTATTAATTTTAAACCTTAATGGTGCAGTTATCATTGACGTGTCTATATTTATTTTTTTTTATTTCACGCCGTATCCGTACAAATATATTTGTAGTAATATAGATAGAGAGAATCAAGTGTTCAAACACTCCGTTTACCACGTACAGGCCAATTTTCCAAATATTTTTTCTTCTCATTGATTGACTGTGGGAATAGGATCCACTGGAAAAGGATCGAACTCACGACTTATCGCGCTTATAGTAAACAATGCGATATAGTCGAATGTTCAAATAATACTTAATTGGTGAATTTAAGTGATCTGGATAAATAATATAGGTATTTTGATATTGACTTGTATATTTTACAAAGACGGTTTTAAAAAGAGGTCACAGGTTATAGGTTACAGCTGCGTTCGAATTTTTATATAAGTTTCTATATATTTTTCACCATAGAGTTTGAGAATTTTAATAAAGATCAGCGTTAAACTTCACAATCAACTAATTACATCTGTGAAAAAAGAAATATTTAAAAATAACCGAAAAACTACTTCATACCTATTCTCTTTCATACTACTTCATACATATATGTTCAAAACTAAGAAGAAAATAATATTACAAGCTCTAGAAAGTAAATGATGAAAAAATTAATGAAAAAATTATTGCTATAAATGGAATTACAGTGCGCAAGTGTAAGCTGAGCGAGTGGTCACCAAAAGTAGAGACAGAAAAAAACTTTTCAAAATAAAAGTTTACCCAGCGATATTAATTATTTAGTAGTCACTGATTCGTTCTTTTTAAAGGTAATCATTGAAAGTACATACAAAAAGAGATGTAGAGTCGAATTTATAAACTGTTTTTTTTTTTAAAGTCAGTTACGTGAACCACCGAGAACCATATCTCTACCGCTTTAAAGCAGAAATTAAAAGAAATCAAAGAAATATATTCTAGTTAATTTTAACAATCATCATCTCAGTAAAGTTCAGTTAATTTTAACCAAGGGCGTCTGCTAACGTTTTGTACACATTATACTCTATAGTACTCATAATACACACGTTCAGTACAAAAGGCGTACGAATAAAAAATGGGATTTTAGTGTCCATTGAAATATTTCTATGGCATTCCCATGAGACCCCATGCTTTTGTGTCCCAAGGTCGAGACCAGTTCTCTTTATTCTGTTAAGTACATCAAATAATAGATTCAAGTTTTAAATTGAATAATAAATAAGTGGGGTCATTTTAAAGCTGTTTCTTATGTGCATATTAAAATGAAATGAAAATCGTAAACATGATGCTTATATAATTATTGTAGATGGTAGACAGAGGGAACCTGGGAACCTAACGTTAAAACACTCTGTTCCCATTAGGAAACAAATGAAATTTCTCACTTTTCGCCGAATAGAGGTATTGTGTGTGACACAACTCAACGCCGTGCTTTATCTCGATACCAGAGCGAGTAAAAAGAAAATATTAAATACTAGCGACCCGCTCACGGCTTCGCCCGCTTGAATTGAATTTTATTTATTAATATCAACTAATGTTATATACTTTTGTGTTTTAATAATATTATCACTTTTAAAACAATATACATATAAATAATATTAAACTTAAATAAAACTAAAATTTCAGCAAAATTAAAATAAAAAAATTGTATCATTTTTGTCATTTAAAAAAAATATTCTAAACTGTCATAATTTTTGTATTTACTAATCAATTGAAATAAAACAAATATATATTTTTTCTTTTTTCTTGCTGTATACGTTATAGAAATAAACGTTTTTTTTAATGTATCTTTCATGTATAGATGTATAGATTTCATTTCCTAGAGTGGGCATCGCATTAACAAACAGTGGCCTACAGGCCTCCAGATGTAAATTAATAAATATATGTATATATATATATATATATATATATATATATATATATATATATATATATATATATATATATATATATATATATATATATATATATATATATATATATATATATAATACTAACATATATAATACTAAAACTATTAAATCAACCAGCCTTTCCCTAATAAACATAGGCTAGCCAAAGCCAGAGCTTTTCATTTTCTACCTTTCATATGCAATCAAAGCTAGCTACAAATTAGTTAATGCTTATTATTTCCGGAAAAAAAAATATTATTTCAGGATTGGATAAAATTGTTTGTTTCAAATTTTTCGCCTTATGAGTGTCCTGCTTTTTAAATTAATATTTATCTAAGCCGAAAGTTTTAATTTTTCTCAGCTTTACGGTCTATTCCGCACATATCAAGGCAGGCAGAGGGAACCTGGGAACCAATGCTTCCATTCCCCACTTTTCACCGTATTTTGGAGGTCGGTTTCCCGAATGGGGATCCAACTCTAACCTCCATGTCCCCCTGCGTTACGATCACAAGTTTTATTTCAGCTTCACGCTGCATCCCGCACTTGGCAGGGTAAGTAGAGGGAACTTGGGAACCTAGTATTAAAACATTCCGTTCCACTTCCGTACCCCACTTTCCGCAGAATCTGTGGTATTGCGTGTTGAGTGGCGGAACTGAACGCCGCGTCTTGCCTTGTTAACAGAGTGAAGAAATTAAAACATTAAATATTTAAATTGAAAATATTAAATATTTCATTTCCTTAAGTGGGGATCGAACTCACAATCTGTCCATTACAGTCACACCCAGCCACGACAGGCTTAAATTTTAAATGTATCATTTAAATAGCCAAAAATCAGTTTTTTCACCTATTATATAGACCTTGAAAACCAAATCGATATATAAGTGCCTCGATCTTTACTTCTCTTCCCTCCGTTGGCTCCAAAAATATAAAATATATCTACATAAAAAAAAACGCTCTTACACTCTAACCATATGAAAAAACTCTTAAATTTTCATACAAAATGTTGTCAGGTCGACGTTTACGCCGTATTGACTAAGGACGGGCGGGCTATTTGCGTCTCACGCTATGACGTCACAAGCCTCTATAAATCGTTTTCGTAATAAACTATCTATATATATGTCTGCTTGTTACGGATTACCGCATTGCCCTATTTTTGTTTATTGTGAGCATGTAGAGAGGACATCATTATTGTGATGAGAGGCCTGCTGTGGCGCAGGGGCTTGTGACTGAAAGCGTTGTGGGTTTGATCCCCACTCGAGGAAATGAAATATTTAATATCATCATTTCTTTACATTGGTTTGGCAAAGTGCGGTGTTGTGTTCCGCCACTCAATACGCAATGGCTCAAATTAAGGAAAATGGAGAACGGGACGGAGTGTCTTAACACTAAGTTCCCTAATTTCCTTTACCCTTCCATGTGCGCGATACAGCGTTAAGCTGGAATAGTGCTTGGTTGCATATGATGCTGTGGAGTGATTCTCAGTGGTAGCTTACTGTAGGACTGATGTTAATTTCTATATGAAAATGACAACTTGAAGTACTTCTAAATTGCAATTATCTAATTGTATGTATGAAGAATTTTTATATTTTTTGATTAGATATATGGAGGCGTTAAAAAATTAATGATTCATTTTTTTTTTCATTTATTTTACTCACTAAAATAATTAAATTTGGCTACTAGTGTATTTTTATTGTCTCTATATTAAAGTGTATAAAATTATTTAGACCTTAAAAGTACAATCCTTCCAGATGTATTATTAAGTATTTAATGTAATTTTTAAGTTTTTCACCATATTATTTATCCTATTTCAAGCTAAGTTATTAAATATTGAAATGAAAAAAAAAACTAGACTTTTTGACTAACTAACACTTAGCAGTAGTCAGTCTACCCAGACACTACTGCAGTGTTCGAAACGTCGGGTTTCAAAAAGTGTATAAAAAACAATATACGCAATTAATCCGGTTAAAATTGCTTCATTTAAAATGTCTAATAATCACGAAAATCAAAGATCTTATTATGAAAGAATGTATTATATATATATTTTTATAGCTTCACGCTGTATCCCGCACAAGGCAGAGTAGGCGGAGGGAACCCGGGAACCTTGTGTTAAAACACTCTGTTCCACTTCCGTTCCCCACCGTATTTTATATGAATGCATAAGTAGTTCTGTTGTTTTCTTACTTTATTATTGGATACAGTTTAAAGTTATGTATAAAATATATGCCTGTCGTGGCGCAGCGGCACAAGCGTGTGGCTGTAACCGACAGGTTCTGGGCTTGATCCCCAGTCGAGGAAATGAAATATTTAATATTTTCAATTTAAAATATTTAATGTTTGATTTCTTCGCTCTGGTAATAAAGCAAAGCGCGGCGTTGAGTTTCGCCACTCAACACGCAATGCCTCAAATTCGGCGGAAAGTGGTGAACGAAAGTGGAACGGAGTGTCTTAACACTAGGTTTCCGGGTTCCCTCTGCCTACCCGGCCTTGTGCGGGATTGTGCGACACGCTGTAACGTGCAGTACTTATAGGATATATTCCAAACACATTGTTAAAAGCATCCGTTTCCCTTCAAACGTATTTCTAATCGTAAATATATAAATATTTGGTTAATAATTTGGTTAACTATAAATAAATTTACTTCCCTCACGTTAAGAAAACAGTTTCAATGACGTATACCATTAATACACCAAAGTAGTAATATGTAAACAATAATGTTTGAACGAACATTATTTGTTACGAAAACTGTGTTGAGGTAACAATAGGTACTATGTAACTAAATTACCGTATCAAGCTTCACGCTGTATCCCTATAGATCTCTGTATCCCGTACAAAGGGAAGAGCAAGGGGAGCTTGGGAACTTAGTGTTAAGACACTCCGTTTTCATTAAATTCTTCATTTTCTGTCGAATTTGACGCTACTGAATTCTTATGATGTGGGTAAGTTGGGAACGGAAGTGTTTTAATGGGAAACGGAGTGTCTTAATGGGAACAGAGTGTTTTAACACTAGGTTCCCCAGTTTTGTTTGCTTATTCCATTTAAGGCGGCATATATAGCGTAAAACTGGTATTCTTAGAATAAAATAAACTTCCTTACTACCACATTATTGACGTCAACATTGCGTCTTAAAAAATATATATGTTACCTCGATCGGGATTTAAATTTGAAATCAGACGCTGTGTTACAAAGGTTTTAATTTACATAATATTCTCTATACTGTATCCCTATATATCTCTGTATCCCGTACAAAAGGAAGGGTAGGCACGGGGAGCTTGGGAACTTAGTATTAAAACACTTTGTTTTCATTACGTTCTCCATTTTCTGTGGAATTGTACGCTACTGAATTCTTATGACGTGGGTAAGTTGGTAACATCAGTGTGTTAATGGGAACGGAGAGAATATATGGGAACGTAGTGTCTTAATGGGAACGGAGTGTCTTAATACTAGGTTCCCCAGTTATGGTTGCCTACTCCACTGAGTGTGGCATATATAGCGTAAAACTGGTATTGGTAGAATAAAATAAACTACATTTCATACTAACCGCCGCATTAATGACGTCAACATTGCGTCTTAAGAATATATATGATACCTCGATCGGGATTTGAAACTTGAAATCAGACGCTGTGTCACAAAGGATTTTTAGTAATATAATATTCTCTATACAATTTCAGGTATAGTTTTCACGTTTTACTTGGTCTTCTACGCGGTGCTGGCGATGCTGTTTGCGGTGTGCATGGCCGGTCTCTACTCTGTTCTGGAAGACAATAAGCCTTTATATACTATGGAGAAGTCTTTGATTGGTAAGATATAGTTAATTTGTATTTTTTACACCCGAAACAAGGGTGTTAATAAAATTGTACTATAGCGCTTCATGGATGGACGGATCTTGGACAGATCTTAAGAGGGTTCAAATCAGTTGAATTTCATTCAGAAATAAAAGTTTTTGTACCAGCAAAGTTAATCGAGCCTTTATAACTACACTAGAATATGTACATTGTCTTTATATATATATATATACATATATATATATATATATATATATATATATATATATATATATATATATATATATATATATATATATATATATATATATATATATATATATATATATATGTGTGT